>CM016617.1:80334256-80613638 GCA_005393395.2 Gossypium australe | reverse complement strand
ATTATTATTATTATAGTATTCACTATTATTATATTATATTGTCATTATTATTGTTATATTTTTTATTACTATTATCTTATTTTTTTATTTATTGTTATAGTATATTGTGTATATTATTTTCATTATTATTATGATATTTATATTATTAGTGGACATATAGCGTATTAACTACTATTATTAATATATCATTATTATTGTCACGTTTATATTTACATGTTGTATATACTGCATATTGTTATTATCACATATCATATATGTACATATTTTTACTATTATTATTATTACACTACTACCTTTATATTATATACTGATATATTTCCCTTGTATTAATTATTACTATTATCATATTGTTATGTATTTATACTAGCTTTATCATTATTATCGTTATTATATCTATAATAGTATCTGTACATAATTTATGTTGCATCATCATTATTCATAGCATGACCTATCACGTTTTGAATAACGTTTCCTTAAAACATAACCTAGTTTTTCATCAATTTCACCCCAAAAAAAAAACTAAAAATTTTTCAAAAAATAAGGCAATATTTCGTGTTTGGAAATTCGAGGGCCGTGCCCTATGTGTTGGGTTTCGATTCTCTTGCTTGACCAAATAATCGAATAACCTTTTGTTATTTTAAAATGAGTCTTAGGGATTAAGAGACGACCTTGGATTTGAGGATTGAAATTATCGTGTCCTACGTGTTGGATGTGATATTTGATCCCTTCGAAACAAGGAGATCTTAATATCCTAAGAAGACGCAAACATTTCCAAAAAGACCCAAATTTCTAAATTCATTCTAATTTTGTTAAATTTTCGACATTGGGACATCAATTAATCAATTTGGTACCGATTTTGGGCGTTGCGAGGGTGCTGATCCTTCCTCGTACGTAACCGACTCCCGAACCTATTCTCGAATATTCGTAGACCTAAAAACATTGTTTTAGTAAATCAAATGTTTATTAAAACAAAGGTGATCCGATCACACCTAGTAAAAGGTCGGTGGCGACTCCCGTTTTATTCTTTTCAAAACCCAAGTTCGATTTCCGTTTTCTCAAAAATGGTTACGACAGCTTGGCGACTCCGCTGGGGACTTTGAGAGTCAGGCCGTAAATTGATTGATTTTTGTCCCTTCGATTGAAAAGTTGGAAAACGTTTTAAAAAATCATGTCTCTCTTTGATGCATTCGTTTGTGCTATAGTGTCGAGTTTGTGAAATATTTTGGCATTACATTGCATGACTGCGGTCACACCCTTAAGTGGGAGTGAGAAGCTACTCTTTCGTGAGGTTTCTTACCTCCGTACAAGATAGTGGATCGCTTCCGGGATACATCCGTACCTATGTCTTCGTGAGATTTTTATCTCCGTGCAGCCATAGGGAAATGTATTCCCCTGAACTGAACTCGGTCCATATGAGCCTATAATGGGTGAGGATCGAGGAATCTGCTGGTTCAGGTACCCATACTTTAGAATCAAACCACATATAGAGGAACCTAAGAGCCCGTTGTAGATAGAGCCGTGCAAACCCTAGTTGTTACCTTAAATACGAGTTATTATCTCCCGTTTATTTTAAGTTCCTTTTGTATCTGGTATTAACTTGTGGTGTTTCATTTTCATTGCATGGCATTTCATTATAGAAAGGGTGTTGATCCACATTCGATTACTAGATAGAAAAGCTTGACATGGAAAAGGGGTTTCTCGATAGAGTGGAGGATAATGCGGCTGTTCAGGTGTGGTCCGAAAGAATACAACGAGAAAAGGAGATAGCTTGATAGGGGGTATGAGTCAGAGTTGTGGGATTTCACCCGGTCAGCGTGGCTCAAAATGACCTGCGGGAATTAAAGGAAATATGGGATTCCTGGGGCAATGAAGACAAACAACTGTTCTACCATAATTACGGTGATCTGCACTATTGCTGGATATCAAGGTAGACGAGTACCTACTTCGAGCCATTACCCAGTTTTGGAACCCCGCCTATAGTTGCTTCACTTTTGGAAATGTAGATTTGGTTCCAACTATAGAAGAGTACACAGCTTTGTTTCGATGCCCGAGAATTCAAACTGATAAGGCATATTCAAGGTTTGCTAATGTGTCGGCATTCTCAAAAAGGCTAATGAACATCACAGGAATGAGTGAGCAATGGATTACGGCCCGGATCAAACAAAAGGGGGATTGTAAGTGCATTCCATGGAAACACTTGAAGGACTTGATCATGGCACATCCTGATAAGAGAAAGAGGGTCGACGTCTTCGCTCTAAGCATCTATGGTCTGGTCATCTTCCCCAAAGCATTAGGGCACATAGAGGATGCGGTTTCGGACCTATTTGATAAACTCGACAAGGGAGTCACCTATCCCCGCAATATTGGCCGAAACTTTCAGATCATTGAACGCCTGCCGAAGAGCGGGCGAAGGAAGTTCATAGGATGTGCACAACTGTTGCTTTCATGGTTTCATTGCCGCTTTTGGAAGATGGAAAAAGTCTCATGCAAAATTTTTTGAAAACTACTCCCCTCTGAAGGAATTAGCGGATACGCCAAGGCGAGACGACCTATCAGGAGAGAAATGGATAGCGATCCTCCAAAATTTGCAAGTGGAAGATGTAGAATGGAAGACTCCGTGGATGATCCCTGACGAAATTTTGTATCGATGCGGAGAGTTCGACTGGGTCCCTTTACTCGGAATATGGGGAGCTGTTGGGTACGCCCCATTGCTAGTAATGAGACAGTATCAATCGAGGCAATTTATACCGGCGACACATGGATTAGCCCAGTGTGAGTTTTCGTACAAGGACGATAATTATAAGAAGAAAGTTCGTGAGATATCAGATGCATGGACTCAAACTCGAAAAATGAAGAGACTCGCCATAAGGCCGATGATTACGCCTGAATACGATCGATGGTGGGCCAAAAGAGTCAATGACAACATCCCAAGGCCTACCCGAGGGAATGCTCGACCAGTAGAAGAACAGCTGCAAGTAATCCCGTCTGAATTGGAGATTATCAAGCAAGATTTCGAGAGAAGGAGCCGAGAATTGGGTAAAAAGATAGAGCAGCTAGAAGAGGAAAGATGCGGTTAGGGTTAGATGTTGACCTCCACAAGTTTGAGGCCGAAAAATTGAAAAAAGGAAAGAACAAGGCTGAAGAGGATTTGGATAGTCTAAAGACGGATAAGAAGTTACGCATGTCCATCAGAACTGCTGGTTTGGGCAAGACGTCAGAACAATGGCGACAGGAAATTAAAGAAGAAAAGTCCAGAGCCGATCAGTGGGAGAGGAAATTCCAAGATGCTCGAGTACGAGAGGACGCTTTGAAAAAGAGCCTGTCGGAAAGCCAGAGCGAAAAGGAGAGGTTACGCGCCCGAATAGCAGAATTAGAAAGGTCACTACTTTTGCACCGTAGTCGCAACTCGGTAGTCGAATTAAGAGCTAGTCAAAACAAAATCGAGGAGATGAGAGGAAAGATAGAGGAGCTCGAAACTGCATTACAAGATAGCAAAATTCGACGTGAGATCCTTGAAGTGGACAATGAACACTGGAAGGAGCAGCTCCACCGTTCCCAGGAACAGATCAGAAACAGAGACTATGTAATGGGCGAAGCCGTGGCTCAAATTCGAGAGGCGGCCGATCATTTGCAAACCCTGGCTGTTCGGGCTGACACGTTAAGTCTGATATACGAGTCAGGATCGAAGCGAGGCCAAAGTTTAGCTTGGCTTCTTAGGAAAGTTAAGGATTTAGGCATTAGGGCAAAGTCGTATATGTAATCGTCCGTTCTATGAAGGAAATTCGTTTTCTAGTAAAGTTTATCTAATGGGATTGAATCAAATCAACACCTTTTTCTTGCATTCATTCCGTGCATTTGCATTGCATTTCATTCATCGCATATATCACACATTTGCATCAAAAAGGAGCCTAATTGGTTAAAAATGCGACAGAAGTTACCCTGGAAACCGACGAGAATCAACCTATCATACATTACTACAACACTCGTCGTAAGGAAAGAGCAATGGACCAAAGATACGAACAATTCCAGAAGGACATAGAAGACCAGATGAAGAAGTTTCAGCAAGAATTGAAAGACCAGATGGCAGAGGCTCAAAAGGATATGGTGGCCCAAATGACTCAATTAATGAATGGGATAACAAACAAAGGAAAAGACCCTACAACTAGTACCGGGAAAGAAAGCGAAGGCCATCCTCCAGGATTTACTCCACCCCATGGAGTCTGGCCTCAAAAGGAATTTACAGGCCTAGAACACCCACCTGTATTTCCACCTGCCCATCTAGGACAAGGAGTATTTGCATCAAGTCACGGAACTAACCCAGCTGACCCTATTGTCCCAGATTTAGATGACCCTGTGGAATTAGCCAAGCTAAAAATGAAGGAACAAAACGCTCAAGACAAGTACAAGGATTTGGAAGAAAGGCTTAGAGCGGTGGAAGGAACTAGAGTCTCTTCAGCAATGAGTGTCAAGAAGCTCAGTTTGGTTCCTGGTCTGGTCTTGCCTCCAAAATTTAAAACACCAGACTTTGAAAAATACGACGGAACAAGGTGCCCAAAGGCACATATCACCATGTTTTGTCGAAAGATGGCTGGTCATGAAGATGAAGACAAGCTGCTGATACACTGCTTTCAGGAAAGCTTGATCGGGTCGGCCCTCCGATGGTACAATCAGCTAGGAAGAGAAAGGATCCGATCATGGGATGACTTAGCTGCGGCATTCTGTGAACAATATAGGCACGTCTCCGACATAGCACCTGATCGCCTAACATTGCAGATGATGGAAAAGAAGCCATCTGAGACCTTTAGGCAATACGCTCAAAGGTGGAGAGACGTCTCGGTTCAAGTGGAACCTCCACTAACCAAGACGGAGATCACAGTCCTTTTTATTAACACTTTAAGAGCGCCATTCTATGACAAGCTGGTGGGGAATGCCACAAAGGATTTCGCAGATGTCGTAATATCTGGAGAGCTCATCGAAAACGGCATCAGGAACGGGAGAATGGAAGGGTCTGAAAGCTCTAAAAGGCCATTAAAGAAGAAGGAGCCTGAAACCCATATGGTAGGGACCGAGAATCACTACACTCCTAATCCATACCCTATCCAACCTCGACCTCAATTCCGCCCAACTCCAAACCTTTACTTTCCTCCTCAGAACCTCTATTATCAAACCCCTCCCCCTTATCCCGTCTATACCGCCGATGCCCAAAGACCACTCACCATCTTCTCACCAAATACCACAACCGCTCCGAGCCAACCCAGAAATGAACCGAGGCCAACGAGACCCAACCCCGAAAAACCTCAGTTTGCCCCTATTCCCATGACATACGGGGAACTGTGCCCAAAGTTGCTAGAGAAACAACTAATAGCACCACATTACATAGCACCTTTGAAACCTCCCTACCCTAAATGGTACGATCCTAATGCTAGCTGCATGTACCATGCTGGAAACCGGGGGCATTCCACAGATAATTGCCTAGCCTTTAAAAGAAAGGTTCAAAGTCTGATTGATGCGGGCATTCTACGATTTGATGGGGTCAGTAATTTGGCTGGGAATCCACTCCCTAACCATCCCAGAGGGAACATAAGTGTGGTGGCACAGGAAGATACGTGGCGAGCCAAAAGTCGTGTCTCCGAGATAAGGACACCTTTGGAGAAAGTATTGGAAGTAATGACTGAAAAGGGTTTGCTTACCAGAAGGTTCAAGAAGGAAATCATAGAAGGTCAAAGTTCTTGCGCTTTTCACGGCATGGAAGGACACCATATCCAATCTTGCAAGGAATTTAAAGAACTGCTTCAAGGCATGATGGATAATAAGGAGGTTGCGATTTCTAGTAAGAAGGAAGGGTTCGACGAAAAGGATGTATATGCTTCCGAGGGCCAATCATCAGGTCCCCTTTATAGTGTTGACCGAACCTTGGTAATCTATTATGAAGCAAAGAGGGAGGAGGTGAAACCAAAGATGATAATTAAGATGCCAACTCCGTTCCCTTACAAGGAGGAAAAAGCAGTGCCTTGGGAATATGATGTCAACATTACCCTGCCAGAAGCTACGAATGGAAGCGTTAGCGAAGTAGGACATTTTACCCGCAGCGGGAGGTGCTATTCTCCCGAGGTGTCAGAACCAAAAAAGAAAGGCATCGACTTAAGCCAAAAAGGAAAAGCACCAATGCCTGAGGCGGTGGTCGAGAATGAAATCCCATCCGAACAGGTGAACGAGGACGAAGCGTATGAATTTCTAAGGTTTATCAAGCATAGCGAGTATAATATCGTGGAGCAATTAAACAAGCAACCGGCAAAGATCTCAGTGTTATCTCTACTGTTGAGCTCAGAACCACACCGAAATGCCTTATTGAGAGTGTTAAACCAAGCATATGTGCCGAGCAATGTACCCGTTGAAAAGCTTGATAGATGGGCGAACAACTTGAATGCGGATAATTTCATCTCTTTCAGTGATGATGAAATACCGCCGAACGGTAGAGGCTCTATTAAAGCTTTGCACATCACCACCTATTGTAAGGGTTACATAGTGCCGAGTGTGCTCATTGATAACGGGTCTGCGCTTAATGTCATGCCTTTATCCACACTATCCAGAATGCCAATAGATATGTCTTATCTAAGGCCTTGTCATTCTACAGTAAGGGCATTCGATGGGACAAGACGAGAGGTTATGGGGAAGATTGAAATTCCTCTGGATGTGGGCCCGTGTACATACAACGTAGAATTCCAAGTTATGGATATCTCACCTTCATACAATTGCCTCTTAGGGAGACCTTGGATCCATTCTGCTGGGGCAGTCCCTTCATCTCTCCACCAGAAAATGAAGTTTATCATGGATGATCGCTTGATCACAGTCGCTGGTGAGGAAGACATCGTCGCGTCTATCTCCGCTGATGCACCCTACATCGAAATGAACAAAGATGCAGTAGAATGTTCCTTCCGCTCCTTTGAATTCATCAATGCTACTTTCGTCGCTGAAGGAAGTAAAGCTCCCACGCCCAAGTTGTCAAAGAATACCAGGATGGGAATCAAACTAACGGTTGGAAAAGGAGCCCGAGCAAGGAAAGGCTTGGGGAAATACCAGCAAGGGATGGCTAGAGCGCTAAAACCGGTACCCCACAAGGCTCGATACGGCTTAGGATTTAAGCCCGACATGCAGCAAAGAAGGAAACAATTGAAAAGGGAGCAAGAAAGAAGGATCGCAAGAGTCACAGGTCGAGAATTAGAGTGGGAGCCCATAACATATCCGCCTCTGTCAAAAACGTTTACCTCAGCTGGAATTATATTCTCGGGAAGAGATGACCCACAAAGCATGGTGTCATATAAATGTCATTGGCAAAGGGAATAATGCAATGGAAGCCGTCTCAGCGATACGCCCTTGCCCCCCGGGATTCACTCCTAACAATTGGACTGCTGTGGATCTTCTCGTAATTTCCAAGCCTCCCCCAAAGTAATGCTCAATGTTGTTTTTGTATGCCCCTAAGCTGTGGGGGAATCCGTTATGAGAGTTCATTTTGTCTATCTAGCTTTTAAATGAAACATGAATAAAGATGCATTTTGTCGTGTTCTTTTCATTCTCATCGGCTCCATATTTATTTCCTTCTTTATCTGTCCCTATATACCCCATATCATCATATCACGTTCATAGGATCCGATACCTTGATGTCCCTATATAGTTTTCTTTTTCATTTACTTTTCAGGTGCTCAGATATCGACGACGCGAACAATCCTGTTACGAGTCATAAAATCGACTTCGAGAAGGCTATTTGTGTAGGAGAATTCGAGGCTGAAGAAGATGCCGAAGACTATACTTCTTCCCCAGACCTACTAAAAATGGTAGAACAAGAGGATAAACAAATTCTGCCCTATCAAGAATCGGTCGAGACAGTGAATTTAGGAAATGAAGAAAAGAAACAAGAGGTAAAAGTCGGGACCTCCATATCTGAAGACACCAAACATGATCTAATCACCTTGCTTCATGAGTACAAAGACGTGTTCGCATGGTCGTATCAAGATATGCCAGGTTTGAACGAAGATATAGCGGTCCATAGACTCCCACTGAAATCCGAATGCAAGCCTATCCAACAGAAGTTAAGGCGGATGAGGCCAGAAATGCTCTTAAAGATAAAGGAAGAAGTAAAGAAACAATTTGATGCTGGATTCCTGCAAGTCTCTAGATATCCAGAATGGGTAGCTAATATAGTCCCAGTACCGAAGAAAGATGGCAAAGTACAAATGTGTGTGGATTACCGTGATTTGAATCGAGCCAGCCCTAAAGATAATTTCCCGCTGCCGCACATTGATACATTGGTAGATAACACGGCGAAGAGTTCGTTTTTCTCCTTCATGGACGATTTTCGGGCTACAATCAAATCAAGATGGCTCCCGAAGACATGGAGAAAACTACGTTCACGACGATGTGGGGAACATTCTGCTACAAAGTGATGCCGTTCGGTCTAAAGAATGCCGGGGCAACATATCAAAGAGCCATGGTAACGTTGTTTCATGACATGATGCACAAGGAAATAGAAGTCTATGTCGATGATATGATCGCCAAATCTCGAGGAGAAAGAGAGCATGTTGAGAACCTCCGGAAGCTGTTCGAAAGACTGAGAAAATTCCAACTAAAGCTTAATCCCGCCAAATGTACTTTGGGGCTACCTCGGGAAAATTATTGGGATTCATCGTCAGCGAGAAAGGTATCGAGGTTGATCCGGATAAAATAAAGGCCATACAAGAACTACCGCCGCCGCGCACACAAAAGGAAGTCAGAGGATTTCTAGGGAGACTGAATTACATTGCTCGGTTCATTGCTCAACTCACCAAGCAGTGTGATCCAATTTTTCGACTCCTTCGAAAACACAATTCTGGAGAATGGGACAAGGAATGCCAAGAGGCTTTTGACAAGATAAAGCAGTATTTATCTAGTCTTCCGGTGCTAGTACCGCCAACCCTCGGAAGGCCACTAATACTATATCTGACTGTGTCCGAAAACTCAATGGGTTGCGTCTTGGGGCAACATGATGAGTCTGGAAAAAGAGAACAGGCGATCTATTATCTCAGTAAGAAATTCACGGAGTGTGAGACAAGATATCCGACAATCGAAAAGTTCTGTTGTGCTCTGGTCTGGGCAACTCGGAGGCTTAGACAATATGTGCTGTACCACACGACATGGTTGATTTCAAAGCTGGACCCAATAAAATACATGATGGAATCGCCTGCACTCTCAGGAAGAATGGCGCGATGGCAGATCCTACTATCGGAGTATGACATCGTATACGTGAGCTAGAAATCGATTAAAGGGAGCGCAATAGCTGATTTTTTAGCAACTCGAACAACAGAAGAATACGAGCCATTGAAATTTGACTTCCCAGATGAAGACTTGATATGCGTTACGGAAAAAGAATGTGAATCGTCGAAAGAGAAATCATGGAAGATGAGTTTTGACGGCGCGTCAAATGCGTTGGGGCACGGAATTGGAGCAGTCTTAGTGTCACCAGAAGGGTATCATTACCCTTTTACTGCCAGATTAAATTTCTTCTGTACCAATAACATAGCAGAATATGATGCTTGCATCATGGGACTTCGCGCAGCTATCGAGCAGAACGTTAAGGTCTTGGTAGTCTCCGGGGACTCGGCATTGGTGATTTACCAAATCCGTGGAGATTGGGAAGTAAGAGACTCAAAGTTGGTCAAATATCACGAACTTATTGCGGAATTAGTTGAAGAATTCGAAGAAGTGACTTTTAATTATTTCCCACGGGAGGAAAACCAGTTGGCTGACGCCCTGGCCACCTTAGCTTCAATGTTCAAAGCAAACCGGGAAACAGAAATAATGCCTCTCCAGATGAGCATATACGAGGCCCCTGCGCATTGCTTTAGCATTGACAACGAGGCAGACGGGCAACCATGGTTCCATGATATCTTAGAATATGTCAAGAATCAAAGATATCCCGAGCAAGCAAACGAAAACGACAAAAGAACGATCAGGAGATTGGCAGCGAGATTCGTTCTCGATAGGGACATCCTGTACAAAAGAGGGAAAGATCAAGTCCTCCTGAGATGTGTGGATACTGTTGAAGCCAGAAAGATACTCGAAGAGGTCCATGAAGGAGTTTGTGGAACGCACGCCAATGGCTTCACTATGGCCAGGCAAATTATGAGGCTCGGTTATTACTGGTTGACAATGGAAAGCGATTGCATTAGTTACGCACGAAAGTGTCACAAATGTCAAGTTTATGGCGATAAAATTCATGCAGCACCTTCACCCCTTCATGTCATGACTTCCCCGCGGCCCTTTTCTATGTGGGGCATGGATGTTATAGGGCCAATCTCCCCGAAAGCTTCTAATGGACATCGATTCATTTTTGTGGTCATAGACTACTTCACAAAATGGATAGAGGCCGCTTCGTTTGCTAATGTGACAAGGACAGCAGTGTGCAGATTCTTAAAAAAGGAGATCATATGCCGATATGGCTTGCCAGAAAGAATCATTTCAGATAATGCTTTGAATCTGAACAACAAAATGATGAAGGAAGTGTGCGAGCAATTTCAAATAAAGCATCATAATTCCTCACCCTATCGTCCAAAGATGAACGGAGCAGTAGAAGCCGCTAACAAGAATATCAAGAAGATCATTGGGAAGATGATTGAGACGTATAAAGACTGGCACGAGAAGCTACCATTTGCCCTATACGCGTATCGCACGTGTGTGCGGACCTCTACGGGGGCAACTCCTTTCTCTCTAGTCTATGGAATGGAAGCTGTGCTGCCCATTGAGGTGGAAATCCCCTCTCTACGAATCTTAATGGAGTCAAAACTAGAAGAATCTGAATGGGTTCAGGCTCGATATGACCAACTGAATCTGATCGAAGAAAAACGCTTGAAAGCAATTTGTCACGGACAGATGTACCAAAGGAGAATGGTCGCAGCTTATAACAAGAAGGTACGTACAAGTGAATTTTGTGAAGGAGAACTCGTGTTGAGGAAGATTCTCCCTATACAAAAGGACTTTCGAGGAAAATGGGCACCGAATTGGGAAGGACCATACGTCGTAAAGAAAGCTTTCTCAGGTGGAGCTTTGATCCTCACTGAAATGGATGGGAAGGAGTTACCAAACCCGGTGAACTCAGATGCCGTGAAGAAATATTACGCCTAAAAAAAACCGAAAAGGCATCCTGATAAACGGAGAAGGCTTAGGATGAAAACCCGAAAGGGCATCCTAAGGAAGCAATCTAGTCCGAGAAGGCAGAAATGGGTTGAACAAAGAGTCAAACAGCGAGATCATAGTATTGAAGCGGACTCTGAAGCTCAAGAATCTTCTACACGAAAAATCTTGCTCGAAAAGATTCGGGATGAAGAAACATGGAGAAGTTCATACGTCGGATATCTAGAGCACTTACTACAACTAAACTTGTTTTCCTTTTATAATGCTTTCTTAATCGAGTCATTCCTTGTCAATTTTCTTACTGCTTTTGAAATAAATATAGATACGAGGAACACCTTTCATGCCTACTTTGCCATTTCCATGCATTTTATTCATGTTTCATTTTGGAGATAAATAGTAAAACTACACACTCTAAACGAAAAGAATATGGAGCATTACCTGGATGAGAATTAGGTAAATACGAGAGCTTCAAAGCAAGGACAAATTTCAACAGGGAACAAAAAAAAAGGGAAATACGAATTACTCGTAGAACCTGAGGGCGGGTATCAAGCCCGAGGAAAGTCAAGAGTCGAAGCAAGGAACGCGGGCTACCATGAAAGTCGCAATGAAAGAGATACATGACGAACAAGCCTAGGGCGCATGGCATAATCATGTAGGCATAAAAAAAACATTTAGGACAAATACACACATATCATGACATCATCATACATGACACATACAGGTACACCAGTAAAGCAAGAAGTCTTGACGATGGTTGCGCCAAACCAAGGAGAAAGAAGACATCCGAGGTCCACCAGATGATATATTTTGAGATTCCAGTTGCAAATATCAACTCATATCAAAGAGAAGTGAGTTGAGCCTCGGGTCACACCCCGAGGTGTCTTTCAATTTCTTTTCAAAATATCAACTCATATCAGAGAGAAGTGAGTTGAGCCTCGGGTCACACCCTGAGGTGTCTTTTAATTTCTGTTCAAAATATCAACTCATATCAGAGAGAGATGAGTTGAGCCTTAGGTCACAACCTGAGGTGTCTCTTAATTCCTTTTCAAAATATCAACCCATATCAGAGAGAAGTGAGTTGAGCCTCGGGTCACATCCTGAGGTGTCTTTTAATTTCTGTTCAAAACATCAACTCATATTCAGAGAGAGGTGAGTTGAGTCTCGGGGCACACCCTGAGGTGTCTTTTAATTTCTTTTCAAAATATCAACTCATATCAGAGAGAAGTGAGTTGAGCCTTGGGTCACACCCTGAGGTGTCTTTTAATTTCTTTTCAAAATATCAACTCATATCAGAGAGAAGTGAGTTGAGCCTCGGGTCACTCCCTGAGGTGTCTTTTAATTTCTTTTCAAAATATCAACTCATATCAGAGAGAAGTGAGTGGAGCCTTGGGGCACACCCTGAGGTGTCTTTTAATTTCTTTTCAAAATATCAACTCATATTCAGAGAGAGGTGAGTTGAGCCTCGGGTCACACCCTGAGGTGTCTTTTAATTTCGTTTCAAAATATCAACTCATATTGAAAGAGAGGTGAGTTGAGCCTTGGGTCATACCCTGAGGTGTCTTTTCATTTCTGTTCGAAATATATCAACCCATACTGCGAGAGATGAGTTGATGCATCAGGTCACATGCTGAGGTCACATGATGAGAGGTATTTACAGAAGGAAGACCAAAGTTGCGTTGAGCAAAGTGAATGAAGAAATTCCAGTGGACAAAGGAGATTGAGCAAGAGCAAATTGAAGCTACAGACCATATCTATCGGGAGTAGCATAGGAGTAGACTGAAGATCGAAGCCCACGAAGATAGCAAGGAAGCAGTTTGAAAAGTTCAGATTTATTTCCTTGAAGTCCCGGTGGAGAAGATCAAAGTTACAATTCTTTTCTTCACGAAATCACGTCGAAGCCAATCGAGGCGCCAGAAGAAGCATGGAAATGTTATCTCCCTGAAGATATAGCGAAACAGTGAAGCAGACCGGAGCAATGAGTTATAATGGAGTTTGAAGCTATTTGAAAAATGCGAAAACCAAGGAAGTCAAAACTCAGTGGACCTGGACAAATTTGGCCTTCTTTACGTCTTTGCTCTATTCTCGTTACACGACAATGAGCAAAGAGGGGCAGCTGTCATGGCCCAAATTTATCCGGGCCGACTGAGCCCACTTACAGACCAAACAAGAATTAAAAAAAAGGGGGGGTCAGACCCAATTTACAAGCAGCCCAAATACCAAATGGCCCAAAACTGATATTTTCAGGGGGCTAGGGTTATTGAAAACCCTAGCACCAGCGCCGTATGCTTTTCTGCTCATGTGCGCAGCGCACCACCGCCCCTCCACGCCCCGTTGTCTGCCATAACCTGCAAAAGAAAACACCAAAAGACAATACTGACAGAAAACAGGGAAAACTAGTATATTATTTCTACTTTTTCGGTTATAAATATGGAAGAAAACGATGTAACTAGGGCTTTTTTTTTTTGGTTCCTTTTGGACAATCAATCGATACAAGAAACAAAAGAAAAATCAGAAAAAGAAAACAACGGAATATTCAAGGTGATTTCGTTTTTTTGTCGTTTCGGTTTTTTTTTTATTCTTATTTTTATTTTATTTTCTTTTTCATTAATTATATATATATAAATATAAAGATAAAAAAAGGTAAAAAAAATTTACCATTTTTGCGAATTCCGGCGACGACGATCGCCGGGCGGGGCCCTCGCCGGAGGACGAGACCTGCAGAGAAAAAATGAAAGAAGATTAGTTTTTTTTTTAACAGAAGTGAAGAAATGAATTTTTTTTCAGAATTTTGGCCTTTAAATAGCCTAGTAAACGACGTCGTTTTAAGCTAAGGGGATTGTCCCGAAACGGCGCCGTTTCACGGCGACCCGCGTGCGCGACCCGACCCGGTCTGAGGGTCCGCGCGTCTCTGTCAAAGGGGCTAATTGCCCTACTGGTCCCTCCGCTCTTTCGTGACTGTGCAATCAAGTCTTTCATTTTCTCGATTTCGGCCCAATAATTTTCCACGACTTCAAATTAATCCCCCCAAACGCACCGTTTCAATAAAAGGATTTATTTCTATTTTGGACCATCCAGGTTTCGCGCGCGTCACAAATAACCCCTTTTTCTTTCATTTTATTTCAAATTTTCCCCCAAATCCCATTTTAAAACGCAATTCGGTCCCTTTTAGTTATTTTTAATCTTCTTAGTCTTTATTATACTATTATTATACTACTATTATTATTATATTTTCCATTATTATTATTATTATTACAATTGCTATATTTATTATTATTATTATTATTATTATTATTATTATTATTATTATTATTATTATTATTATTATTATCTTGTACATATTTTTGCATTATTATAATTATTATTATTATCATTATTACTATACTATTATATTATTATTATAGTATTCACTATTATTATTATATTGTCATTATTATTGTTATATTTTCTGTATTACTATTATTCTTATTTTTTATTATTATCATTGTTATTAGTATATTGTGTAATTATGTGTTGTTTTCATTATTATTACGATATTTATATTATACATTGGACATATAGCGTATTAACTACTATTATTAATATATCATTATTATTGTCACGTTTATTTACATGTTGTATATACTGCATATTGTTATTATCACATTATCATTATATTGTACATATTTTTACTATTACTATTGTTATTATTACCACTACTACCTTTATATTAATATACTGTATATATTTTCCCTTGTTACTATCATTATTACTATTATCATTATTGTATTTATACTAGCTTTATCATTATTATCGTTATTATATCTATAATAGTATCTGGTACATAATTTATGTTGCATCATCATTATTCATAGCATGACCCTATTCACGTTTTGAATAACGTTTCCTTAAAACATAACCTAGTTTTTCATCAATTTCACCCCCAAAAAAAAAACTAAAAATTTTTCAAAAAATAAGGCAATATTCCGTGTTTGGAAATTCGAGGGGCCGTGCCCTATGTGTTGGGTTTCGGTTCTCTTGCTTGACCAAATAATCGAATAACCTTTTGTTATTTTAATAAATGAGTCTTAGGGATTAAGAGACGACCTTGGATTTGAGGATTGAAATTATCGTGTCCTACGTGTTGGATGTGATATTTGATCCCTTCGAAACAAGGAGATCTTAATATCCTAAGAAGACGCAAACATTTCCAAAAGACCCAAATTTCTAAATTCATTTCTAATTTTGTTAAATTTTCGACATTGGGACATCAATTAATCAATTTGGTACCGATTTTTGGGCGTTGCGAGGGTGCTGATCCTTCCTCGTACGTAATCGACTCCCGAACCTATTCTCTCGAATATTCGTAGACCTAAAAACATTGTTTTAGTAAATCAAATGTTTTATTAAAACAAAGGTAATCCGATCACACCTAGTAAAAGGTCGGTGGCGACTCCCGTTTTATTCATTTTCAAAACCCAAGTTCGATTTCCCTTTTCTCCAAAAAATGGTTACGACAAATCTAACTTAAGAAATGGAATTGGAAAGCAAATAATTTTTCACAATAAATATTTATTTTTCAAAAGGTTAAATTGATTGGAGAAGCTTGTTAAGTCTAAAGGGTAGTGAATAGAATTCATCATTCCTAATATTTGATTTGTAAAAGCAAAACTTTTCCCACCAGTTCAATCCAATGTCCTTTCTGCTTTCATCATTTTATCGAAAAAGTGTTAAATCAAAGAATAAAACAACCAAAGCAGCAACTGTTGTATGAGACATGAAGATCACAACCCCTTTGTCACTGAATTGCATTTCATTAGGAAAGAAAATTGTTCAGTTGCTAATAAACAGAGAGTGATTAATGTATTGCAAATTGTTCAATTTGGAGCATCATATCTCTATATATACCTAGGTTGACATGTGTTGGAAAATGTCAGACATGGATATTTCAAGGAAGCCTAATATGAATTTTGTTTTGAAACTATTCAAGTTACAGAACTAGAGAAAGCTAAGACCGGCAGAAGAGGCAAAGCTGAAGAGAACACAATATACAGTTGCCACAATTGGTAATGGTACAGAAGCTGAAAAAGGCTCCAATTGGTAAGAGCCCGTTGCCAAACATACCACCTCAAACACTATAATAAATTCATCAAATGCATTCACATAAAACCAAACAAGCCCCAAACGGGTGTGATGACAAAAAATTAACCTTATATTTTTTCTCTTAGAAGTCCAAATACAGAAGATTTAGCACTAAAGTAAGCTACAACAATCCTTGGAAAAAGAGTACATGGGAAGCTTGGAGACTCTTGCAAAGCCTATGATCCTTTTTTGCCAAACTAATCAACCAAAACTTTTTTTATATGGAAACACAACAAGCAGAACATAGGGACAAGTGAAATTAAAAAAGTTCATCCTAAGATAGACATAAAATTAAGATTTTGCATAGTCAAAACATTTATATTAAGTTCCCTTAAAGCAACAAGTATTTTAAAAATTATATACAAATTCCCCATGTAAAGAAACATGACACAAAAGTGTAAACCAAGTGCGAGACCAACTTTTTAAATGTTTTTCTATCCAATTACATGCTATTTTACTGTTGTGGTTTCTTTTTGTGTTTGCACCCGTGGAAGAACTTGCAATTGCAAACGCCTGTTTATTATATATACATATTTGTTGTTCAAAAGGGATCCATTTTTGGATATTTAAGGTTAAATCTAAACAGGTAAGATTGCCAAGAATAGAGCATAAAAACAAAGACCAAGTTGCCAACATTTGCTCAAGAAATGTATGAAAAAGTTAAACACCCTGTCTTATTGTGTCATTTGGTTAGAAATAGCGGCTACCCAAGCAATGCTTGCTTGCAACTATCTCTCAACGTTCCTTTCGCTTTGCATGTTAGTATACACATGAATAAGCTTTTTAATCATAGCCACACAAAGCATAAAATTTTCACCAGCTATATATGTTGAGAGAAAGGGGGATTTAAAAGAAAATAAAAATTGTATGAAACCACCATGTTAAAGGAAGAAGGGAAAGTTTGAGCTAATAAATAGTGAATGGGAGAAAAAGGAAAAATGTTGGATATTCAAGAAATGTTGAGGAAGAAATCTAAAGTGAAAGTGAAAACGATGAAGAAGAGAGGCGGGCTATTTTGGTCCAAAAAAGGAAAAATGTTTTTACGGGTGGTTTTGAATAGTCATTCAGACTCCCCAACCTCTGAATTGCTATTACAATTTATCCAGTAGTAGAGGATGATTCCATTTGGCCCGTAATAGGCTATTACCTTAAACCAAACAACAGTTTATAGTGGGCCCATTGAATAGAGTTGGAATTCATAGGCTATTCCATCCAACCAAACATGCTTCTAATTTGTAACTTCATAGCTCGAGATTAGGTTTGATCATGGGTCGGGCGATGCAAAATTTTATGCTCGTTTTCTAAGCTCAGGCTTGGTTTAAAAAATAGGTCTAAAATTTTTCTCAATTCTGACCCAGATAAAAAATGCTAAACTCGAACTCGACCCAGTCCGCCATATTAAATTTTTTTATATTATTATTTTATATAAAACAAATTTAAAAAAATATAATACATCAAATACACTAAAAACATTAAAATAAATGTTTCCTAATTGATTGAAAGTACATTTAAAAAAGGTTTTATACTTAAATAACATTAAAAAAGTTGTAACTTAACAAGTAAATGTCTCTAAAATAGTAATAAAATTAACAAAATAAGAATTATACAATATTCAAACAATAACAACCAGATAGTAACAATAGAATAGCAAAATAACAACAAAACAACAACAAAATGATAGGAAAGCAAACAAAAAAAAAAACTAGGCACATTCGGGCCGAGCTTGTGCGAAAAAAACTTACCTGAGGCTCGGCCTATTTAGAAAACAGGTCTTATTTTTTTGTCTAAACTCTTTTTTTGAGCTTATATTTTTATTTAAACACTTTAACTTTTCAAGTGAATTTTCAAAACTGAATTAGTGACCCGTCCGTAATAAGTTTAGTAAAGATACAATCATTTCACGGAAGAAGTTCAAAGCCTTACAGAGCTTGCTGGTTTCGGATCAAGATATGTACGTGTACTAAATAATTGATAATTTATTGCGTTAACTAATGTGATTGATTAGAAGGATAATTATTTAATATAAATTAAAAAATTTCACTTGTCTTTAAATTATATTTAAAAAATTAATAAATGAATAGAATATGTGAAAAAAATGTCATCTCACGTGTAAAGTTAAAATTTTACATCTGTACAAAATATTACCCGAATTAGAATGGTATAAAATTTTAGGTTTTCTAAATTATGAAAGCAAAAACCGGTGGTAGTTAGAGTAATAGATTAGCTATAGACAATCCTTAAAATTGAAAAGAAGGTGATGAATTCAAACAAATCCAATTTGACGAGAAGTTATCTTTTTAAAAAGAGTTATTATTAATCAACATTTCCAAAAATTTCATTTATAAAATTTCTTAAATTATATTTTTATTAACATACAATAATTAGTATTCATATATACGATAAGAAGATACCCATGCCACTCACACGCACCATACTTCATGACAGCTGTTTTTTTTTATTTTAAAATAAATTATAGGATAGTGACTCAATTATAAAAAAAAATTATTTTAAGCACTTAAAAAATTTGTAATTTAAACACTCATGTTATATAATATTTTCATTTTGATCACTCCCGTTAAAATCACAAACAACAAGCAAATGTGGCAGTTAAAAAATTGATATAATAATAAATTTAGCCATTAATTTTTACATGTTATATTAATTTAGTTATAATTTTAAAAAATTAATCCTCAAAATTTACAAATAATCTTAATTTGATTTTAATTCTAAAATTTAAGGAAGTATATAAAAATACATAAATATTTAAAATATATATATAATAATAAAGCTAAAAATATATAAAATTTTAAAAATATGTAAAAATAAATAATTTTAAAAAATAAATAAATTTAAATTTAATATTAATATTAATATTAATATTAATTAAATAAAATAAAATTTGCCTCCTCCCCACAGCCATCCCTCCCCCCCTCCCTCTCTCTGTGTTGTTGCTGCATTTAAATATTAGAATCGGAGAAAAAAATAATCTGGCAGAGTTTAGTAGAGTGACTCCTGTAAAATTTTTTTATATGTTCTATAATTTATAAAATTTTAAAATAGTAAAATAAAATTATAATTAACTTATTAAAAATTATAAAAATTATCTTTTAAAAATTATAAAATAACTATTAAAATAATAAAGTTATATTTTTACTATCATAAAAATATAAAAAAATAAAAAAAATTCTGCTACGCGACTGTCTACGGAGTTGACAATTACTAGAAGGTTTTTGTTAGCAAAACCCATTCCAATCGGTGGTCGGACCAAGATAAGGCTTTGTTGTTCGCTCATCTTGTTTAGCAGCCTCTGCTTGACCATTTCAAAAGACTGATCTAGGTTCATCAGCTGCATCATGGTAGACAGCATTAGTGTTCTTAATAGAAAGATTGGATGTTTGTTTTCAGTCACATGGGTAGCTACCAAGGTACCTCTTGTTGAGCAAACCTGTCATGGATGAATAACCCGCTGAACAGATCGAAACCATCATTGGTAGCGCTCTCCTTCTGCGATCATTATCATATTACTGCATCTCTTTTTGAGAAAGTTGGAGGAGCGAAATATAAATTGCATTAGTTTAAGGCATCTTATTGAGCTTACAAATTTAACAGGTGTTCATGAATGTGGATTCAATTCCTATTTCCGGTTGTGGAGGAGGGGGAGAGGGACGGGGTATTTTTATTTTATATAATATTAATATAATTAGTTTTTATTTAATATTAAGATTAATATTAGTATATATTTTTAAAATTTATAATATTATTTTTTTCAACAATTTTTATTTTATATATTTTAAAATTTTTATTATATATTTTTTGAAAATATTTATGTACTTTTATATTTTTTTATTTTTTTAGAATTAAGATCAAATTGAAAATATTTGCAAATTTTGAGGATTAATTTTTTAAAAAGTTATGACTAAATTGATATAATATGCAAAAGTTGAGGGTTAAAATTTTTACTATACCGATTTTTATAACTGTCACGTTAACTTGTCGATTGTGATTTTAACGGGAGCAACCAAAATGACCGAATTATATAATTTAGGTGCTTAAATTGTAAACTTTTTATTTTAAATGCCTAAAATGAAAATATTTTATAATTAAGTGACTATCTATATAATTTACCTTAATTTTAAGACAAGCTTCAAACCTCTATGGATTTTATGGGATGAATATCCTGCCACTAACGGAGTTCCATTAAATTATTGTAAACACCCAATTTTGCCCGGGCCCATCAGAATAAACCAGAAAATAAGAAAATAAAAATAATGTCTTTAAAAGTCCATTTATACAGCTTTTTTTTTAAAAAAAAAAAACCCAAGCAAACCCAAACAAATGGCCCACTAACCAATTACCTGAACTACCCAATGCTCAAACAGATTACCTACCCAAAATACCCTAGCCCAACTCAAACCCAAATTCACGCAGCCCAAATGGCCCAAGGCCTAAGCAGCTAACAGAAGACCTAGGGTTTCTGGGAAACCCTAGCGCCGTAGCCTCGTGCCCCAGCTCTTTTTGCGCCGTAAGCAGAGATACCCCAACAGTCGCGCCGTTTCAAGTGGATCCCAGCAGTCGCACCATTTCAGTGGGATGCTGACCGTCAATCACGCCGCGATCTGCGCGTAGCCACCGTCTCCTGGTTCCAAACTTGCAAAGGAAAGAAGCAAACAGCAGAAAGGAAACCAAATCGCAGCCAAAAAGGAAATAATAGGTTTAAAAAAAAAGATATGTTTTCCTTTTTATTTTTGGGTTATAAAAACCCTTGTAAAATCTGTAAAGAACACACGGAAAAAATTATCAAAGAATAAACAGAGATTCAGATACAACATTCTCGCAAAATACAAAGAGAATAAGCAAACTAATAAGGATACGAACACCCACAGCAAAATCCAGACTTCACACGCGAATACATAAGTCAGTGGCTTTATAGGTGATTTTTCCACTTCTATTTCTTATTTATTTTATTATTTATTATATTTTTGAGTATAATCACTGTAAGAGTAGAAAGGAAAGTTTTACCTTCTCCGAAGCCTAGAAATCAATGTCCAGACCTCCGACCGCCGGCCATGGAGGCGTGTGTACGCGTGGCCCGGACGGACTCTATCACCGCAGCCCGTTTTTTTTTTCCTCTCAGAGGATTTTAAGTTTTTTTTTAAAAATCCTAAAGCTAATGAGTTTTTTTTTCAGGAAAACTATATTTATGGCCCTAAGCGAACGACGTCGTTTTGATAGGGCACGACCCGCGCGTTGACCCGGATCCGAACTAGGGTCCGCGTGTTTTGGATAAAAAAGGAAAATTGCAATTTCAATCCCTCCGCAATTTCACGCGTTTCGATTCAGTCTAATTGAAAATTATTTTTTAACAAATTGGCCTTAAAAGTTTAATTACTATTTAATTTAATCCCTCGGACCGTTTTAAATAAAAATCAGAACGACGCCGTTTCGTAAAAATGGTTTAATTGCTACATTAGCCCCTAAGTTTTAACGTGCATTTTTTATTTAATTCTTTTAGCCTGTTTAATTGCTGTTTAACCCCCTTATCTCTATTTAATTCTGAATTTTCTGTTTTTTTTTAATTATGTTATTATATTTAATGTTTATAATATCAAATATTTTATTATTTGTGTATTAATTTATTAATATTATTTATATTTATGTACTAATTATTATATATATTTAATTATCATTATTTATTTTATATGTTTTAGTATTATTATTATTAATATATATATTTTATATATATATAGTATTAGGTTATATATATATAAATCTTTTTAAATTATCTATATTTAACATATTTTATTTATATTATTTATGTAGTGTTTTCTAAATACTTCATACTATTTATTAATTATTTTTATTATTATCATTTATATACATATATATTATATTAAATTATATATTTATTATAGGTACCTTTTATTTTAAATTTGTTATTTTATATAAAAGTATTATTATTATTTTTTTTAATGTCTAATATATTATTCTCTCATTTATTGCTATTACATGTTTATTATTTATTTGCTTTAGATTGTTCATTATTGTTAAATATGATTCATTATATTTGTGTTATTATTTTATCAATTCATTGTTAGTACGATTTGTAGAATATACTATCACTTATATTTTTTATTTATAATTTGTTTCAATATATGTTGTGATATCCAATCTAAATCATAGCTTTCATAAAAACATTTTAAATCGATACGTTCTATTCAAGTGGTTTGTAAAATATAGTGATATGTGACATTTAAGGGATCTCGAGAAGAATTTTGCCCTAACTTATTGGGTTTGATTTTTCTCGTGAAACTTAAGTATTACATGTTTACCCTTTTTAAGAAATTTGATATTTATCAACTTCAAATAAAAAAAAAAACCTATTCTTGGGAATTCAAAGTGTTTTGCCTTAACTTATTAGGTTCGACATTTTGTGCCTCGAGGTAGGAATTTCCTCAAACGAAGACAAGCTTAATTTTAAAGTAATGACATACTATACCTTAACTTATTGGGTAAAGTATTTTATTTCTTTGAAATAGGTAAGTCTAGATTTTCTTTCTAATAAAAGGATCATATTTCATAATATTCTTTACTTTCGACATTTGGACATGACTTTATCAATTTGGTACCAATTTTTGGGCGTTATGAGGGTGCTAACCCTTCCTCATACGTAACCGACTCCCGAACTCATTTTCTTGTTTTTGTGGACCCAAAAATGTTTTGAAATAAAATGTTTTACAAGGTGATCCAATCACACCTAAGTAAAAAAGATTGGTGGCGACTCCCCTTTTTGTTTTCAAAGTCGATCCCCATTTTTCTAAAACCTGATTTTTAAATGGTTTCGACAGCTTGGCGACTCCGCTGGGGAATTATAAGAGAGTCAAGCCGTAAAATTGATAGTTTCATATCCTAAATCCAAATTTAAAAATCTGGTTTAAAAATTATGATCCTTTTTTGCATATGATTTTATTTGTATCTTTGCATTGCATTACATGGCCGTTGTGGTCGCACCCTTAAGTGGGAGCGGGAAGCTACTCCTTCGTGAGGTTTTCACCTTCGTGCAGGATAGTGAATCGCTTTCGGGATGCATCCGTACCTATGTCTTCGTGAGGTTTTCGCCTCCGTGCAGCCATAGGGAAATGTATTCCCCTGAACCGAACTTGGTCCGTATGAGCCTATAATGGGTGAGGACCAAGGAATCTGCTGGTTCGGGTACCTTAAACTTTAGAACTAAACCCATATCTAGAAAACCTAAGAGCTTACCCTAGGTAGATCTATACCCTAACTTTAGCAATTATCCAGATAGGTGATAAATTATTGGTTTTACACTTTACTCCATGTTACTGATTAATTGTGTTTTATCTTGTTGCATGTCATTTCATATCTTAAAGAGGTATCAGTTCACGATCAGTTTCCAAATTAGAAAGCTGGTTATGGAGAATGAATTCCTTGATAAAGTGGAGGACAATGCAGCTGTCCGTAGGTGGTCAGAGCAGACACAGTTAGAAAAGGGAGATAGCTTAGTCGAAGGGTATAAGTCTGAGTTATGGGATTACACTCGCATCAGTGTGACGCAGAACAATCTTCAAGAATTAAAGGAGATATGGGATCAATGGAATAACGAAGTTAAGTATTTGTTTTACAGTAACTATGGAGACTTGCCGTATCTGTTGGATATTAAGGTAGATCAGCATTTATTTCGCGCCATTTCTCAATACTGGAATCCTGCGTATAGTTGCTTTACTTTTGGAAGAGTTGATTTGGTACCTACAATAGAGGAGTATATAGCTCTCTTGCGATGTCCCAAGGTTCAGTTGATAGAGTTTACTCAAGAGCCCCTAACGTTATAACCTTCGTGAGAAAATTAATGAGTATCACCGGGATGAGCGAGCAATGGGTTACAGCTAGAATCAAGCAAAAAGGTGAGTATAATTGCATCTCATGGAAAGCTTTAAATGACTTGATTTTAGAACATCCTGATGTGAAAAAGAAAGTCGATATATTGCTTTAAGTATATATGGGTTAGTGATTTTTCCAAGGGCATTGGGATATGTGGATGAAGCTGTTTCAGACCTCTTCTATCGACTTGACAAGCAAGTCACACCTGTTCCGGCAATCCTGGCGGAAACATTTCGTTCTTTGAGTACATGTAGGAGAGCTAAGGAGGGCAGATTTATGGGATGTGCACAGTTGTTGTTGGCTTGGTTCCATAGTCACTTTTGGAAAGTGGACAGGGTTTCTCGTCGGGTTTTCTTAGAAAACTATTCTCCATTGAAAGAGATAGTGGATACCCCAAGGAGGGACGACATAACCGAGGAGAATTGGATGGCGCTTCTACAAAATCTCCGAGAAGAGGATGTTGAATGGAAAACTCCCTGGATGATTCCTGATAAAGTTTTGTATCGGTGTGGAAGTTTTGATTGGATCCCTCTACTGGGAATTTGGGGAGCTATTGGATATGCACCTTTGCTCGTATTAAGACAGTTCAGATCGAAGCAATTTATACCGGTTACTCATGGTTTAGCTCAGAGCGAATTCTCGTATAAAGGAAATGGTTACAAAAAGATGGTTAAGGAGATTGCTAGTGCTTGGAAGCAGACTTGTTACATGAAAAGAATAGACGTAGGCCCAATAACAACTCCAGAGTATTATGGATGGTGGAGTAAGAGAGTCAACGACAATATCCCTGTGCCAAGTTCAAATGAAGCTCGACCAATTGAAGAATTTCTACGAGTGGTTCCATCGGAAATGGAGATAATGAAGCAAGATTTTAAAAAGACAAACTCAGAGCTTAAAAAGAAAATAGAGAAGTTAGAAGAAGAGAAGACGTACTTAAAGATTGACGTTAATATTCAGAAATCCGAAGTTGAGAAAGTAAGGAAGGAGAAACGGAAGATCGAAGAAGATCGAGATAGCTTAAAGATAGAATACAAGAAGATGCGACTGATGATAAAGAACGCTGGATTCGGAAAGACTTCACAACAGTGGAAACAGGAGGTTGAAGAGGAAAAGGCCAAAGCTGACTATTGGGAGAGAAAGTTTCGAGATGCAAAAGAATCTGGCTGAAAGTTTAAACGAAAAGGAAGAATTGCAAGCTAGGTGGCTGAGCTTGGACGGTCCCTTCATCATTACCGGAGCCGTAATTCCATAATTGAGTTAGAATCAAGCCTTAATAAGATCGAAGAAATGAAGGGTCGAATTGAAGAGTTAGAATCAGCACTGCACAGTTGTGAACTTCGGATCGAGTGCCTAAAGACGAGGGAAGGACATTTGCAGGAAGAACTCCATCATTCGCATGGTCAGGTCAAGAACCGAGACTATCTCATGGGGGAAGCCATAGACCAAATAAGGGAGGTAGCTGATTATCTACAGACTTTAGCAGTTCAGGCTGATGTATTGAGCATGAAGTATGAGCTTCAATCAAATCGCAACCAAGAGTTAGTGTTGTTATTAAGGAAAATTAAGACTTTAGGACTTAGGGCGAAAGCTTATTTGCAGCCCATTTTATGTAAAAGAATTTATTTTCTAATAAAGTTTTCTACAATGAAGTTGATCAGAATTGATGCCTCTTTGCATTCCTGCATTTGCATTACATGACATCATATGCATTCAGACCTATAGAGAGAGTCTAATTAGTTTAAATTATAGGGGAGAGAAAAAAAGAAAAAATCTGGAAGCTGAACACCCTTACGGTACACGAGCTAAATCAAGAAAAATGGACCAAAGAATGGAGCAATTCCAAAGGGATATACAAGACCAGATGCAAGAGCAGATGGCAAAGCTCCAACAAGAGATGAAGGACCAAATGTTGGAGGCACAAAAGAACATGATGGCCCAAATGGCCCAAATGATGAATGGGATAATAGATAAAGCAAAAGGTCCCATAGTCAATGCTGAAGACAATGAGGACTTTCCAAGGGGATTCACTCCACCACATGAACAAATGCAGCCTGAGGAACCTCTCCAAAGGCCATCCATCACCATTAGGCCTAAACAGGGACAAACGATCCTAAACCACCCATGAACTTCAAGTGGGCTCGGGATCTAACCCTGGGGATAACCCTGCCAACCCCGTTATTCCTGACCTAGATTGATAGGGGAGGAAAGAATCAGAATTGAATCTACAAAACAGTTGGAGGATCGTTATAAGTGGTTAGAGGAAAAATTTAAGTTTTGGAGAATGCTGACCATTATCACGGTATTGATGCCAAAGATTTGAGTTTGGTCCCAGATTGATACTTCCTCACAAGTTCAAGATGCCAGAATTTGAGAAGTATAATGGAACTACTTGCCCCGAAGCCCATATCACAATGTTCTGCAGACGTATGACGGGTTACGTGAACAATGATCAACTTCTGATTCATTGTTTCCAAGATAGTTTGACGGGAGCAGCGTCTAGGTGGTATAACCAACTCAGCCGCGCTAACATTAGCTCGTGGAGGACTTGGCTCAAGCTTTCATGAGACAGTACAACCATGTTACAGATATGACGCCTGACCGAATCATGTTGCAAAACATGGAAAAAAGGTCAAACGAAAGTTTTAGACATACGCGCAACGATGGAGGGAAGTAGCCATGCAAGTTCAACCACCTCTCTTAGAGAAGGAAACTACGATGCTATTTATAACACCCTAAAGGCACCATTCATTACCCATATGGTAGGGAGCACCACCAAGAGCTTCGCAGACATAGTTATGGCAGGGAAATGATCGAAAATGCCATAAGGGGTGGTAAGATTGAAGCGGAGAATCCACTAGGAGGGCAGCTCCTAGGAAAAAAGAGAATGACATAAACAATGCGAGCTCATCCAACAAAGGTACCCAAAAGCGATTACTATTAATCAGCCGAAGGTGCTTACTGCTGGACAACAGGGGTCGGCAAAACAAGAATCAGGTCCCAGACAAAATGTTGAAAAAATTCAATTTACGCCCATCCCTATAACATATAAAGAGCTGTATGAAACGCTATTAGAGGAACGCATAGTATCCCCATACTATTTACAGCCAATGCAGCCTCCATATCCTAAATGGTATGACTTAAACGCCCAATGTGATTACCATGCGGGAGCAACAGGGCATTCTATAGAAAATTGTACCGCTTTCAAACGGGTGGTTGAGAGGCTTCTTAAATTGGGGGTTGTCAAGCTTGAGGACATGCCCAACACGGTGAATCCACTACCCAATCATGGAAACAATGGGGTAAATGCAATTGGAGAGGATTATATCAGAAAAGCTAAGGGGCACATTTCGGATGTGAGGACTCCATTAAGAGCAGTTTGGAGGGAGATGACAAGATGGGGGCTAATCAAATCAAATCTTAAAGAGAGAACTAAAGAACCCAGAAGCTACTGTGAGTTCCACGAAGTGGAGGAACATGAGATCCAGGATTGTGCTGAGTTTAAGATGTTGGTGCAAGGCTTTATGGATAATAAGGAGTTGGAGTTTTGTGAAGAAGGTTCAGAGGTAGGAGAAATACATGCGACCGAAGGAGAATTGACTAATCAGAAAGTCAATTATCCAAGGATCATTATTTCTCGACCAAGGAATGTGGAAGGAGGAGTACAAGTCGCACCTAAAGTGATAGTCCAAAGACCTGTATCCTTTCCTTACAAGGATAACAGAGCTGTACCATGGAATTACAATTGTATCATAACAACACCAAGAGTAGTGATTGCAGCCAGTACTTCCAAGGAGGAAGGATTCTATACGCGGAACGGGAAGCGCTACGACTCAGTAAAGGCAAGCACTGAATCGGAGAAGCTAAAAGATGTGACTGAACCTGAAAAAGAGCTTGATACCCTTTTCAATATACCTGTAAAGGAGGAAGAGGCTAAGGAATTTCTAAAATTTCTAAAGCACAGTGAATACAGCGTAGGAGAACAGTTGCGCAAACAACCAGCTCGTATTTCAGTGTTAGCCTTACTTTTAAGTTCGGATGTTCACCGCGAGGCTTTAATGAAAGTGCTAAACGAGACTTATGTTGCTAAGGACATATCTGTTAACAAGCTTGATCGATTAGTCAGTAACATAAGTGCTGATAACTTTATTTCCTTCAGTGATGATGAGATCCCACCTGGGGGCATGGGGACAACTAAAGCCTTACACATAACCACTCGTTGCAAAGGGTATACTTTACCAAGCGTGTTGATTGATAATGGATCAGCCTTGAATGTTCTACCATTGTCGACATTGAAAAGATTGCCAATAGATAGCTCTCACATGAAGACGTGCCAGAATATAGTGAGAGCATTTGATGGTACTGAACGAAGGGTGATGGGGAGAATTGACATACCTTTACAGATTGGCCCAAACACATATGAGGTGGACTTTTTAGTGATGGATATAAAGCCTTCATACAATTGCTTGCTGGGAAGGCCCTGGATTCATTCAGCAGGGGCCGTGCCCTCGTCTCTTCATCAAAATTGAAGTTAGTAACGGATGGTCGATTGGTCACTATAAATGCGGAAGAAGATATTATAGCGACTGTTACTAATAATGCGCCATATGTAGAAACAAATGAAGAGGCCGTTGAATGCTCTTTCCGTTCTTTAGAGTTTGTCAATGCAACATTCATCTCGGAAGGAAGTAAAGTTCCAGTGCCTAGGATATCCAAGACCACAAGGATGGGTCTACAAATGATGATAGGAAAAGGAGCTTTGCCGGGAAAAGGATTGGGCCGATACCTCCAAGGGGAGATTCAAGTACAGATGATGAAGGAAAAGAGAGATCGTTTTGGCTTGGGATTCAAGCCGGATATTAGACAAAGAAGGTTGGACATAGAGAGGAAGCAAGAGAGAAGAAGGGCACGCTTGAATGGAGAAGATATCCAGTGGGAACCAATTACATTTCCCCCCATATCCCAAACCTTTGTATCTGGGGGAATAATTCATCCTGAAAGAGGGTTGATGGAAGAGTTCATATTAATGCCATACATGAGGAGGGAAGCGAGCAAAGAAACTAATGAGCATTTGCCCTTATGAACCTGGAAGCATTCTGGACAATTGGACTGCGGAGGAGCTCCCTGTAGTTTTTAGGAATTATACAGAGTAATATTCAGAACGCTTTGTTATTTTGTAGCCTAGAAATAATAAAATCCCTTTGTGAAATAGGCTTATGTTCAGAATTTATTATTTCAATAAAATACATTTCGGATAATTAACTTGAGCAAATATTCTTTCATTCTTCTAATTGCCTCTCAAATTGTAAATTTCTTTCATATCATGTAGATGTTTGTCCTCAAATTCATTTATTCCTTGTATATTCTTTCGTACCGATTACAGGGCCCTAGATATCAATGACATGAGCAACGATAATATAGATCCAGAAGCTTATTTTGAGCGAGACACGCGCTTAGGAGAATCTCAGGATTTTGAAGATGACCGAGAATGTGGCTTATCTCCAGATTTGTTAAGGATGGTAAAACAGGAAGAAAAGCAAATCTTGCCCCATGAATAAGAAATAGAGAATATAACCTTGGAAGAAGGAAAGGTTGTGAAAATTGGGACGCATATAGCTAAAGAGACAAGACGAGATCTTATTGAGTTATTGCGTGAGTTCAAGATGTCTTTGCGTGGTCATACCAGGATATGCCGGGTTAAGCACTGATATTGTGGTACATCGCCTTCCTATCAGAAGAATGCAAGCCAGTTCAGCAAAAGTTACGAAGGATGAGGCCTGATATAGTATTGAAAATAAAAGAAGAGGTCCAGAAACAGTTTGATACTGGTTTTCTGCAAGAAGTCAAATACTCAGAATGGGTTGCCAACATTGTTCCAGTTCCTAAGAAGGATGGAAAGGTCCGAATGTGCGTAGATTACAGGGATTTGAACAAAGCTAGCCCAAAAGACAATTTTCCTTTGCCGCATATTGACACGTTAGTGGATAATACAGCAGGATTTTCTTTGTTTTCCTTCATGGATGGCTTTTCAGGATATAATCAGATCAAGATGCACCCCGAGGATATGGAAAAACTACCTTCATAACACTGTGGGGCACCTTTTGCTACAAAGTTATGCCTTTCGGATTAAAGAATGCTGGGGCAACATACCAAAGAGCCATGGTAACCTTGTTCCATGACATGATGCATAAGGAGATTGAAGTGTATGTTGACGACATGATTGCTAAATCTCGAACAGAAAAAGGGCACATTGAGGTCTTGAAGAAGTTATTTTTAAGATTGAGAAAATTCCATTTGAAACTCAATCCGGCAAAGTGTACTTTCGGAGCTCGATCAGGAAAGTTATTGGGATTTGTGGTTAGTGAGAAAGGAATAGAAGTTGATTCAAGCAAGGTTGAAGCGATACAAGGATTGCCTTCACCGCGCACTCAGAAAGAAGTTCGAGGTTTTCTTGGAAACATTGCTCGGTTTATTTCACAATTAACTGAGAAATGTGATCCCATATTTCGTCTTCTCAAAAAAACACAATCCAGGTGTATGGGATGATGAGTGTCAGAAAGCTTTTGATAAAGTCAAAATGTATTTGTCGAATGCACCAGTATTGTCTCCGCCTAATCCAGATAAGCCTTTGATATTGTATTTGTCCGTTTTCAATAACTCCATGGGATGTGTGTTGGGACAACATGATGAGATAGGAAAAAAGGAAAAGGCGATATACTATCTTAACAAAAAGTTTACTGATTGTGAAATGAGGTATTCGACAATCGAGAAGTTGTGTTGCGCTTTGATTTGGACAACTCAGAGATTGAGACAATATATGCTATATCATACAACTTGGCTGATTTCCAAGCTTGATCCGTTAAAATACATGATGGAGTCCACTGCTTTGAATGGAAGAATGGCTAGGTGTCAGATTCTACTATCTGAATTCGATATAGTCTATGTGACCCACAAGGCTATCAAAGGAAGTGCCATAGCAGACTTTTTGGCTAACAGAGCTTTGGAAGATTACGAACCTTTGAGTTTTGATTTCCCTAATGAAGGACTGATGTATGTGGCAAATATAGAAGATTGTCGCTGGAAGTTGAATTTTGATGGGGCATCGAATGCTGTGGGAAATGGAATTGGGGCAGTTTTGGTATCCCCTGGTGGTGATTATTATCCATTTACATGCAGATTAGATTTTGACTGCACAAATAACATGGCAAATATGAAGCATGTATTATGGGACTTCGAGCAGCCTTAGAACGTAAGATCAGAGTGCTAGATGTGTATGGAGATTCTGCCTTAGTAATCTACCAGCTCAAAGGAGAGTGGGAGACAAGAGATCCCAAATTAATTGATTACCGAAAACTGATTCTGGAATTGATTAGGAATTTGATGACATTACCTTCAGTTATCTTCCACGCGATGAAAATCAGATGGCAGATGCATTGGCAACCTTGGCTTCTATGATTAAAGTAAATAGACCAGAAGATATGAGGCCTATTCAGATGAGTATTGTCGAAGTTCCAGCCATTGTTATGACATAGAGGAAGAAGAAAGAGATGACCATCCTTGGTATCAAGATGTATTGCGATACATGAAAAATCGCGAATATCCGGAGAATGCCACCGAAAATGAGAAAAAGACTTTAAGAAGAATGGTCCTTGGTTATGTCTTGGATGGAGATGTTTTATACAAAAAGGGAAAAAATCAAGTGCTATTGAGATGTGTTGATGCTGTTGAAGCTAAACAAATTCTCGAAGAAGTTCATGAGGGTGTTTGTGGAACACATGCAAATGGATTCACAATGGCCAGACAGATCATGAGATTTGGATATTATTGGTCTACCATGGAAGGAGACTGTATCAATTATGCCAAGAGATGTCATAAATGCCAAATTTATGGAGACAAAATTCATGTGCCTCCGTCACCTTTGCATGTTATGACTTCCCCGTGGCCTTTTTCCATGTGGGGCATGGATGTTATTGGTCCAATTTCACCAAAAGCTTCGAATGGGCATCGCTTTATTTTCGTGGTAATCGACTACTTTATAAAATGGGTAGAGGCTGCTTCATATGCTAATGTCACTAAGTCAGCAGTTAGTAGATTCTTGAAGAAGGAGATTATTTGTCGATATGGAATGCCTAAGAGGATTATATCCGACAATGCGCTAAACCTGAACAACAGTTCGATAGCAGAAATTTGTAACCAATTTGGAATCAAACACCATAACTCGTCTCCGTATCGTCCGAAAATGAATGGGGCAGTGGAAGCGGCTAAGAAAAACATCAAAAAGATAGTGGGAAAAATGACTGAGACTTACAAGGATTGGCATGAGAAATTACCGTTTGCACTTTATGCTTATCGGACGTCTGTCAGAACTTCTACTGGTGCAACACCATATTCGTTGGTTTATGGGATGGAGGCCGTTTTACCTATCGAAGTAGAAACTCCTTCTCTTCGTATGCTGTCAGAGATAAAGTTGGATGAAGCTGAATGGATTCAGGCTCGGTATGATCAGTTGAACTTGATTGAAGAAAAAAAACTAAAGGCTATTCGCCATGGTCAGATGTACCAGAAACGAATGATGCGAGCCTATAATAAGAAAGTTCGCCCAAGAGAGATTCATGAGGGGGATCTTGTGCTGAAAAAGATTCTTCCAATACAGAAAGATTTCAGGGGAAAATGGATGCCGAGTTGGGAAGGACCATATGTGGTGGAAAAAGCCTTTTCTGGAGGAGCACTGGTTTTGACTGAAATGGATGGGAAAAGTTTACCCAATCCTGTGAACTCAGATTCAGTAAAGAGATACTTTACTTGAAAAAGAGAAGAAACCAAAGTGAAAACCCGCAAAGGGCGCTTTGAGTTTCTAAAAAAAAAAAAAAACCAAAGTGAAAACCCGCAAAGGGCGCTTTGAGTTTCAAAAAAAAAAAAGGGAGAGGCCAAGGCGAAAACCCGCAAAGGGCGCCTTGAGACCAAAGGGGTTTTGAGTTGAAAACCCGAAAAGGACGACTCAAGTTTTGAATGGACGGCAGCCATCTCGCTACACGCAAAATAACAATGAAAGGAAGAATGTCGCATATTGGGGAATCTACAAAATACTTTGGATCTTCTAAACGCATGATGAACTCAAGACAATCTTCATAAAGTTTGTATATGGAAGCTCAATCGGCGATATCTAGGGCATCTAAATCTTTTGTATTATCTTGGGATTCTCTTTCGTCTTAAAGATATGTTCCAGTTAATTTTTCTTTGTACAAATCCTTCTAAGTCATCCTATCTGTTGTCTATCATTCGTAAATGTGTTGCATTGAAATAATGATTGACGAGCTAATAATTTCACAAAAGGGAAGTTTTGCATATTACTTTGGAAATTTCTAAACAGGACAAGGAACTGAAACAGGACAATTGTTTGGAATTTTCATGTGCAAATATCTTTCCGAGAATATTTCTCTGAATTCTTTGTCCAATTGACAAGAGAACGTGATAACATCAGATCATAACACTTGGAGACGAGGCTATGAACTAAGAAAGCCTTGAATTGAGAGGAATGGATGGAATTTGAAATAGACCTGACACCCTATATGTGCAGATAGGTCGAATTTGAAAGAGTATTTGATTTTCATTGTGGTACAAGCCTCATGTGTTCAAGATTCAAGCAGAGTTGATTCGAAAAATAAGCGTGGACCAGATTTAATAAGCATGATTGATGAGTGAAAATGAGTGATAACACCTAAAGTAGGAATCATACTCATAACATTTTTATATTTTTCATTAGGTGCATTCGATTTACTCTGGTCATTGCATTTTAATCTTTTAAAAAGGAATCATTTCCATGACATATTGCATGCATGTCATATAACCAAGTCTACAGGACATGTCTTTCAGTGGACGGTGTAGCAATATCAGATCGAAAACATCAATCTGGTGATCCCTGAAGTTACAGGGATCAGATTGAAGATAGAAGATTTGATCTTCCTGAAGTTGCAGGGAGCAGATCGAAGACATCAATCTGGTGATCCCTGAAGTTGCAGGGATCAGATTGAAGATAGCAGATTTGATCTTCCTGAAGTTGCAGGGAGCAGATCGAAGACATCAATCTGGTGATCCCTGAAGTTGCAGGGATCAGATTGAAGATAGCAGATTTGATCTTCCTGTAGTTACAGGGAGCAGATCGAAGACATCAATCTGGTGATCCCTGAAGTTGCAGGGATCAGATTGAAGATAGCAGATTTGATCTTCCTGAAGTTGCAGGGAGCAGATCGAAGACATCAATCTGGTGATCCCTGAAGTTGCAAGGATCAGATTGAAGATAGCAGATTTGATCTTCCTGAAGTTGCAGGGAGCAGATCGAAGACATCAATCTGGTGATCCCTGAAGTTGCAGGGATCAGATTGAAGATAGCATATTTGATCTTCCTGAAGTTGCAGGGAGCAGATCGAAGACATCAATCTGGTGATCCCTGAAGTTGCAGGGATCAGACTGAAGATAGTAGATTTAATCTTCCTGAAGTTGCAGGGAGCGGATCGAAGATATCAGTTTGGTGATCCCTGAGTTTGCTGGGATTAGAATGAAGATAGCAGATCAAAAGATAGTAGATACTGCCTTTATGAAGTTGAAGCTATCAAAACTTACTAAAATCAAGATGAAGTTCCAATACCGGTGAAGTTGCAGTGGATTTGGAGTCATTTGAAGAAGACAAGAATTAAAGAAGTCGAAGCTCGGCCAAAACCGGGCAAAATTGGTCCTTTTATAGTCTTTGCTCTATTCTCGTTACACGACAATGAGCAAAGAGGGGCAGCTGTAAACACCCAATTTTGCCCGGGCCCATCAGAATAAACCAGAAAATAAGAAAATAAAAATAATGTCTTTAAAAGTCCATTTATACAGCTTTTTTTTTTAAAAAAAAAAACCAAGCAAACCCAAACAAATGGCCCACTAACCAATTACCTGAACTACCCAATGCTCAAACAGATTACCTACCCAAAATACCCTAGCCCAACTCAAACCCAAATTCACGCAGCCCAAATGGCCCAAGGCCTAAGCAGCTAACAGAAGACCTAGGGTTTCTGGGAAACCCTAGCGCCGCAGCCTCGTGCCCCAGCTCTTTTTGCGCCGTAAGCAGAGATACCCCAACAGTCGCGCCGTTTCAAGTGGATCCCAGCAGTCGCACCATTTCAGTGGGATGCTGACCGTCAGTCACGCCGCGATCTGCGCGTAGCCACCGTCTCCTGGTTCCAAACCTGCAAAGGAAAGAAGCAAACAGCAGAAAGGAAACCAAATCGCAGCCAAAAAGGAAATAATAGGTTTAAAAAAAAAAGATATGTTTTCCTTTTTTATTTTTGGGTTATAAAAACCCTTGTAAAATCTGTAAAGAACACACGGAAAAAATTATCAAAGAAATAAACAGAGATTCAGATACAAACATTCTCGCAAAATACAAAGAGGAATAAGCAAACTAATAAGGATACGAACACCCACAGCAAAATCCAGACTTCACACGCGAATGCATAATAGTCAGTGGCTTTATAGGTGATTTTTCCACTTCTATTTCTTATTTATTTTATTATTTATTATATATTTTGAGTATAATCACTGTAAGAGTAGAAAGGAAATAGTTTTACCTTCTCCGAAGCCTAGAAATCAATGGTCTAGACCTCCGACCGCCGGCCATGGAGGCGCGTGTACGCGTGGCCCGGACGAACTCTATCACCGCAGCCCGTTTTTTTTTTCCTCTCAGAGGATTTTAAGTTTTTTTTTTAAAAATCCTAAAGCTAATGAGTTTTTTTTTCAGGAAAACTAATATTTATGGCCCTAAGCGAACAACGTCGTTTTGATAGGGCACGACCCGCGCGTTGACCCGGATCCGAACTAGGGTCCGCGTGTTTTGGATAAAAAAAGGAAAATTCCAATTTCAATCCCTCCGCAATTTCACGCGTTTCGATTCAGTCTAATTGAAAATTATTTTTTAACAAATTGGCCTTAAAAGTTTAATTACTATTTAATTTAATCCCTCGGACCGTTTTAAATAAAAATCAGAACGACGCCGTTTCGTAAAAATGGTTTAATTGCTACATTAGCCCCTAAGTTTTAACGTGCATTTTTATTTAATTCTTTTAGCCTGTTTAATTGCTGTTTAACCCCCTTATCTCTATTTAATTCTGAATTTTTTGTTTTTTTTAATTATGTTATTATATTTAATGTTTTATAATATTAAATATTTTTATTATTTGTGTATTAATTTATTAATATTATTTATATTTATGTACTAATCTATTATATATATTTAATTATCATTATTTATTTTATATGTTTTAGTATTATGTATTATTAATATATATTTTATATATTATATAGTATTAGGTTATATTATATATTCCTCAAATCTTTTTTTAAATTATCTATATTATTTAACATATTTTATTTATATTATTTATGTAGTGTTTTTCTAAAATACTTCATACTATTTATTAATTATTTTTATTATTATCATTTATATACATATATATTATTAATTATATATTTATTATAGGTACCTTTTATTTTAAATTTGTGTTATTTTATAAAAAGTATTATTATTATTATTTTTTTAATGTCTAATATATTATTCTCTCATTTATTGCTATTACATGTTTATTGATTTATTTGCTTTAGATTGTTCATTATTGTTAAATATGATTCATTATATTTGTGTTATTATTTTATCAATTCATTGTTAGTACGATTTGTAGAATATACTATCACTTATATTTTTTATTTATAATTTGTTTCAATATATGTTGTGATATCCAATCTAAATCATAGCTTTCATAAAAACATTTTAAATCGATACGTTCTATTCAAGTGGTTTGTAAAATATAGTGATATGTGACACTTAAGGGATCTCGAGAAGAATTTTGCCCTAACTTATTGGGTTTGATTTTTCTCGTGAAACCTTAAGTATTACATGTTTACCCTTTTTAAGAAATTTGATATTTATCAACTTCAAAATAAAAAAAAACCTATTCTTGGGAATTCAAAGTGTTTTGCCTTAACTTATTAGGTTCGACATTTTGTGCCTCGAGGTAGGAATTTCCTCAAACGAAGACAAGCTTAATTTTAAAGTAATGACATACTATACCTTAACTTATTGGGTAAAGTATTTTATTTCTTTGAAATAGGTAAGTCTAGATTTTCTTTCTAATAAAAGGATCATATTTCATAATATTCTTTACTTTCGACATTTGGACATGACTTTATCAATTTGGTACCAATTTTTGGGCATTATGAGGGTGCTAACCCTTCCTCATACGTAACCGACTCCCGAACTCATTTTCTTGTTTTTGTGGACCCAAAAATGTTTTGAAATAAAATGTTTTACAAGGTGATCCAATCACACCTAAGTAAAAAAGATTGGTGGCGACTCCCATTTTTGTTTTCAAAGTCGATCCCCATTTTTCTAAAACCCGATTTTTAAATGGTTTCGACAATTATTATATATTTAAAATATAAAAAATTTAAAATACATATTATTTGCATTTTTTGAAATCTATATAACTATATATAAAAGCCTTCCTTTGGACCTTCCTTCTACTTACAAGTTACAGGTGAGTAGCTAAATCATTCTCTCTCATTTTTTTTGTTGCATTTTATCAAAATAGTTAAATTTTAGTTTTGGTCCCTCTAATATGTCTAAGATTCAAAAGACTTTCCTTCTACTTACATGTGGTGCACTCAAACCATGCTCTTTTTCTTTTTTGCATTTTGATTAAATTTCAGTTTTGGTCAGTCTAAAATGTCTATAATCTAAATTTATTTTTTATTTTTTAATTTTTAACATAAATCGGTTCCTATTAAATTTCAATTTTGGTCGGTCTAAAATTTAAATTTAATTTTTATACTTTAGTTTTTAACGTAAATTGGTCCCTATATTTTTATAATGTTATTAATTAGTTCAATTAGTTAATATCATTAACTTTTTTATTAAAATATTACGTGATTATTTATAATTTGAAAGTAGATTTTTAAATCTATAAAGTTAAGAGATTAAATTATTGAAAATAAAAGTTAGAGTAAATTTCAAATGTACGAAGTGTAGAGATTTAGAATTATAGTTGTTTGAACCAAACCAGATTGGCCAGTATGATCAAGAAGTGACTAAAGTACTAGTCTAGAGAGAGACATTAGATTAATTAACCCAAATACGAGTATGAATCGATTGAACCAAACAAAAAAATCGATTGAATTAACCAATAATTTGACCAAGAGTTATTCAATTTTAAAAACCTTAAACAAATTTAAGATAAATAAATAATCAACCCAACCAAACATTCTATTATGGCTAAAATAATAACAAATGCCATTTTTTTTAAAATTACGAAAATAGGCCAAATTTTTGAATATTTATGGGAATGGGCCAATTTTGGTAAAACGCAGCTAGAAACGTTTTCAGATGCTTCCAGCTGAACGAGTTTTTAGCATATTGACAGAAAAACGCTTCCAGCTTTTTTCCATATCAGCACTAAAAAGAGGCAGCACTAATGTTTTTTTTAAATTCTTGGTGCTACCTATTAATCTGGAAATGAAACTTACAAAACAGGACTTTATATAGACCTAAAGTCTCATTTCCTTTGTTTTCTTAAATAATATGACATATGAGATATGTATATATATAAACTAATGAATAGGTTTGCAGCTTGTTCCTAGACAATGTGAGATTTCTTTCTCTTTTAACTAACAACATAAGATTAAATGCTACACTATATTTTATAATTTTTTATTTTCTTTTCCTGCAATTCCAAAGACTATTAACCGTAATTATGAGCCAAAGAAATTAACAATAGCAAGCAAATCATTTATGCTTTGTTTAATACTAAAATATGACTCTACGATTCTGAAAAATTAGATTAAAGTTTTGTATTTAATACTGTATTAGTAATATTTATTGTAACATCCTAAACCCGGCCTAGACGTCCAGACCAAGTTAGAGAGTTACATCATCCGTACTAACATTCATACTATCATATCACAGTCAAATTGAACCAATAGTCACATAATATTCATCACAACAATAATTTAAACACATGACCTTCATAAGTCCATAACATCATAAGACATAAACCCCTAACAGTAATGCTAAAAAGTAAAGTTAAATGTTTGACCGAGCTTCCTCGACACCGACCCGATCAAGACTGATTACCACCTGAAATCCAATCAATAAAAAGGTGAGTTGTGAACTCAGTGCGTAAAAGAATGTAATTCAACAATGGTTGCTTATAAAGAAATTCCAATTCAGAGATCCGGTTTGACATAGAAGCATGTTCAATCCAGATTCAGAGCAGAGGTGTTATATATATGTACATATACTATCCCAGTTCAGATATAATTCAGATCCGATTCAAATGCAATGTTCCTATTTCCACCCGTTACACATCAACTTCGGCCATCCCAACACACCATTATGGACATTTAATGCCCATCCATCCCTGCACACCATTAGAGTGTTCAATGGCACTTTCACAGAAACGTAGCTTAGTTGCTAGATCAATATGCGACAAGCGCCAGATTCAAAGTGATACCCATTGTGGCATAGCCACGATTTCAGTATAGACTTCCTCCCTTTTCACAAACTCCTACCACATGTTAATGTAGAATGCAATTATCCGTATCATACATTCAGTCATTCTAATTCATTATAGAATCAACTAAGATAGTTCCAGAATAGAGTAGATATCACAGTGCACATATAATACTGTTACTTACAATTCAGTCTCAGTGTATCAGACAGATCTCATATAACCAAATTTTATTGTTCTTACATTATGGAAACCAATATCAAGGTTAAGTAACATTTCCGGCCTCAAAAGTCAGTTTTCGGGCCCAATTATCTGTCACACGACGGGGTCACATGCCCATGTGTCCTGGCCGTGTGGTTTTCAAGCATAAACAGTGATTTACACGGCCTAGACACACGTCTGTATCCTTGGTTGTGTGGTGTCAATCGACAAACAGTAAGTTACACGGCCCAAACAAATGCCCGTGTCCGTTACCCGTGTGAACCTTGCACCAACATGGTCACACACGGCCTGGAAACACGCCCGTGTTGCCCCAAATCAACAAACAGTGAGCTACACAGCCTGGCACACACCCGTGTGGCTCACATAGCCTAGTCATATGCCAGTGTGCCTAGCCGTATGGCGTCGACAACCACCATTTTCGGCTACGAAACTTGCAAAAACTAAGGTTTCCGATACGCACCTGGAAAGATTTCGAAGAGACAATAATCCTAGAGATCCTCGAAGCTTAAAACAAGCATTCAGTAACACAATTTAGCCAATTAATCAACAGAACTTCCCGGTTGCTCGCTTAAATTCTACGTCAAAAGTTTTGACACAAAACCTTCAAACATTCCAAACTGAAACTTCAGCAACCATCACAGAGATTGTCTTGTTGCTATTCCCTTGTGTTAATAGCTTTGCTTGATATGTAAAGACACAATCGTTAAGAAGAGATTCTTGAACTCACAAAAGTATTCCGTCCCAAACAATTTACCAGGCGCAGAAAAATCACGAAGATGCTCGCATTAACAATTACTTACCGACAGCCTCCGGACCAGTGACTAACAATATAGTTTCTGTTAATCTGTATTCTCTCACCACTTCCGATTAACACAATAATCAATCGAAAAGAAGAAAACTATAGAAATGACAAAAAGGAAAAAATAAAAGAAGAAGAAGAAAGGAATAAAACTATCGTTAATTAATTCCTAACTTCCAAACCGATTTCTAACACTTGACAAAAGTATATTCCTAACGCATACGATGGAATTAGAACTCGGAACTAGACAAAATATAGACAGATGCTTAACCAGTGAACCAGCAGGCTCATTCTTGTCACAATTTCACACTGAATCGAACTTAAGTGGCTAACGCATGCTTATGGTTTGATTTCCAAAACAACAAAACTTTTAATGAGACAACTCGAACTCCAGACCCTAAAGATAGAAGCAGAGCTCAGAACCATAGATACAGAAATCTGATTACTGCAGATTCTAATAAAAAAAACTCTTAAATTTTTGGGGCGTTACAGCTCTCTCCCCATAAAAAAAATTTGGCCTCGAAATTTTACCTGAGTCAAACAGATACTGATACAATCGTCGGATTGATTCTTCCGGTTCCCATGTGGCTTCCTCAGTACCGTGATTCCACCATAAGACTTTCACTAGAGGAATAGTTTTCCTCCTTAACACCTTAACGTCACGTTCCAAGATCTGAATAGGCTTCTTCAAATGTTAAGCCCAGTCATAACTCAATCCCATTAGCAGTAACAATATGTGATTGATCCGATCAATACCGTCTCAGCATCGAGACATGAAATACATCATGAATTCGATCCAGTTCTGGCGGTAATTCCAACTGGTATACACGGGTCCAACACGCCTTAAGCTACGATAAGGACCAATAAACCTCGGGCTTAGCTTGCCCTTGCGTCCAAATCGGGGGACCTTTTTCCAAGGTGATACCTTTAGAAACACTTGATCACCTACTGAAAACTCAATATATTTTCTTTTTAAATCTGCATAAGAGTTTTTTCAATCAGATACGACTTTCAGTTGATCCCGAATTACTTTCACGGTGTTCTCAGTTTCAGAAACCAATTTAGGACCCAATATCCGACGTTCACTTAACTCTGTCCAACATAATAGAGTACGGCACTTACGACCATCTAGAACCTCGTAAGGTTCCATCTGGATACTAGACTGAAAGCTATTTTTGTAAGCAAACTCTGCCAACGGCAGATACTCCTCCCAGCTACCTTTAAAGTCTATCGCATAACCCCGAAGCATATCTTCCAAGATCTGAATAACTCGCTCCGACTGTCTGTCGATTTGAGGGTGGTACGTAGTACTGAATATTAAGTCGAGTGCCTAAAACCTCATGGAGTTTCTTCCAAAATCGAGATGAAAATCGCGGATCTTTGTCAGAAATGATCGAGACCAAAATTTCGTGGAGTCTCACAATTTCAGCGATGTACAGTTTAGCTAGCTTCTGTAAGGAGTAGTCTATTCGGATAGGAATGAAATGGGCTGACTTAGTCAACTGATCAACGATGACCCAAACTGAATCTTTCTTACACGGAGTTAAAGGTAATCCCGTAACAAAATCCATGGTTACCCGCTCTCATTTCCACTGTGGAATCTTAACTGGTTGCAACAATCCAGAGGGCAACTGATGTTCGGCTTTAACCTTTTGACACGTCACACAGTGGGACACAAAAGTGACTACCTCTCGTTTCAATCTAGGCCACCAATAAAGCTCTCGGAGATCCCGGTACATCTTGTTCGCACTAGGATGCATACCATAGGGACTGCTATGTGCCTCCTGCAGGATCGAATGCCTTAATTCCTTGTCATTAGGTACACAAATCCGGCCTTTGAAGCATAACACATTATCATAGTTCAAGCTAAACTCAGAATTTTGATTCGAGTCAATATGTTGTATACGTTGGACTAAAGACTCGTCGTTTAGTTTCTTAACTCGAATCTGTTCCACCCAAGTTGGTTTTACTTGTAATTCAGCCAACAATCCTCCATCCTCAACCAAACTCAGGCGAGCTAACATTGCTCTCAGATCCGCCATCGATCTACGGCTAAGGGCATCAGCTACCATATTAGCCTTACTTGGATGATTCTACCGTGCAATCGTAATCTTTAAGTAACTCAACCCATCGGTACTGCCGAAGATTCAACTCTTTCTGGGTAAACAAATAATTGAGACTCTTATTATCGGTGTAAATAATACACCTTTCACCATACAGATAATGTATCTAGATTTTCAGAGCAAACACAACCGCAACTAATTCAAGATCATGCGTAGGATAATTACCCTCGTGTGTCTTCAGCTGCCGCGATGTGTAAGCGACCACCTTACCATCTTGCATAAGCACACATCCCAACCCGACATGTGAAGCATCACTATATACCACAAACTCCCAACCTGATTCTGATTGAACCAAAATGGGAACTTGAGTCAGAACGGACTTGAGCTTATCGAAACTAGACTGTTGCGCCTCAGACCACATGAACGGAGCATTCTTATATAGCAGTTTCATCACAGGTGACACAATAAGAGAAAATCCTTCGACAAACTTTCGGTAGTAACCGGCTAAATTGTAACACCCTAACCCGTAACTGTCGCCGGAATAGGTTAAGAGGCATTACCGAACTAGAAACTTAGTTTAGAACAATCATATATCAAATATCATCTCATTTTAGTAAATATCATTCATTCACATTCAATATATATTTAAGTCGAACATACAAGGTTTCAATCATGCATTCGGGACTAAATCGGTAACATATGAAAATTTTGGAAACTTAGAAAAATTTTTAACATTTCAAGTATCACACCCCCGTGTGAACAGGCCATGTGAAAATAGGGCATACATACTAACTTCGGTCACACGGTCGAGGACATGCCCGTCTGCCAGGCTGTGCGAAAACTGGAGAGTATACTGACTTGGGTCACACGGCCAACCACACACCCGTGTGTCTAGCCCGTGTGCCCTTCGAAATGGCCATACACGCCCCTGTATCAGGCCGTGCCAAAACTGTAGGGTATATTGACTTATCAACACGGCCAAGCCACACGCCCGTGTTCTAGCCCGTGTGCCATTTAGGGGGTATACTGACTTGTACCACACGACCACTCAAACGCCCGTGTGTGAGGCCGTGTGCAGCATATTAACTTCTATTCCATTTCAACACCAGGGGACACATGTCCATGTAACATGACCGTGTGTCACACACGGCTAAGACACACGCCGTGTGGACAAAAATAGGTTATTTGCAAAGCCATTTGCCACCCTGTACACACAAGCATTTATAAGCATAAATGACCACATTTCATAACCCAATTGGCAATCATTCCATAACATTTCATACACATAATATATCAATTCAATTTAGTACACATATGCCTAATTCACATCTTGCATTATTCATTCATATATCAAGTACATAACAAGACATCTTTTGCACCTTTTCATTCTATCAATTCCTTGCCCAAAACATACCATAATTGAACACTTAAACTCAACCAAAGCATAGTACCAAAATAAGCCAAATCACATGGCTTAACTCATATACAAAATATACCAAAACCATAATATCAAGTAGCCATAACTAACATTTTCTAAACTAGCCTATACATGCCATATTTACAATTATCCACAATTCAAAAGTATCTATCGAAAGTTGGATAGTGTGATGTGCAACTCTGACTTGTCTGAAACGAGCGAGCTAACGAACCTCTATAAAATATAGAAAAAGAAATAGAGTAAGCTTTATAGCTTAGTCAACCCGTATAATTTAGAATTAAACTTACCATTTATACAATAATCAAGGCAATTACTAAAGTAAACTCTATACAATTTCCAAATGCCTATCACAAGCATTTATCCATAGGTTAGACAAGTTAATACATGAAATCATCTATTATCATAATTCAACATTTCATTATCAATTATATAACCAATAATTCATTCAATAACAATACTCATCCGTATAAACAAAATTTATGCATGTTGAACCTATTAGAACTCTAAAGGATACTTGGGTGATAAACATCATTAATCCATCATTTCATTATCAATTATGCTCTTTCGAGCCATGATTGGTAAGCTCCTCTTGAGCTGATGAATAGTAAGCTCTATTGAGCTGAAACGGTAAGCTCTATCGAGCTAAACAGTAAGCTCCAATGAGCTGAAAACAGTAAGTTCTTACGAGTTGGTATATCGGTAAGCTCAGACCAGCTGTGGTGAGTCCGCGACAAATGCAGGAGCTTGACCAAAACGGTAACCCTAGTAACATGTCACTCGTATCCTACGAATTCATACAGTTCAAACGAGGCTCGGTAACCATCAATATATATATCGATTAGGCATTCGTATTCCAATTATATCAATTCCTCAAACATATACATACATTTCAAATAAATACAAATATTTAAAATCTCTATTCTAATTATACGAACTTACCTCGTACTGCTCGGATAAAAACTATCGGCTATTAGTCGATCTTTCCTTTTCCCCGATCTAAACTCGATCTTGGCTTATCTTGATCTATATATTATGAAATTTAGTACATTCAGCATTCAATCTAATCAATTTAGTCCATAATTCATATTTTGGAAAATTTACACAATTGCCCCTAAACTTTTCAATTTTTTTACCATTTAGTCCTTATCACATTAAATTACAAATTGATGCAATTTAATACCAACCCATGCCTAGCCGAATTTACCACCTATCAATAGCAGCCATATCTTTCATTATTTCACACTTTTAACCACCACATTTTACAATTTCACAATTTAATCCCTTTTTGACATTTTTGTCAAAAATTACTTTACAAAACATTAAAATCTATCATCAAATTTTCACAAATCTCAAATAATCATCAATGGCATTTCACAAATCATGAAAAAATTCAAAAATTAAGGTACGAGCTTACGAAGCAATGATCACAAAAATATAGAAATTATCAAAAGCCGAACTCAAAATATACCTCAATCAAAACTACAAAGGGCCAAACCCTAAAATGCTTCAAATGGTCTTTCTTCCTTTGATTTTCGGTTAGAAAGATGAAAAATAACCTTAATTTTATGTTTTGTTTTATTATTAATACATTAATACATAGTTTACCATTTTACCCTTGGTTATTAAACTATTTAATCAACAAATATAAGGCCATTAATGTCCATTAACCTTATCAATGGCATAATAACATTATAAGGACCTCTAATTTAATAAACCATAGCTATAAGGCACATTAAACTATTAGCACACAAGTTTTACACTTTACGCGATTTAATCCTTTTTACTGAATTAAGCATTTAAACGGTAAAATTTCTTTACGAAACTTTCACATAATAATTCTATCATGCTATAAACAATAATAAAGTAATAAAGTAAATATCTTAACCTCAAATTTGTGGTCCCGAAACCACTGTTCCGATTTGACTCAAAAACGGGTTGTTACAACTCTCTCCCCCTTAGGGATTTTCGTCCTCGAAAATCTTACCGATAAATAGGTTAGGGTACTATTTTCGCATAGCTTTCTCGGGTTCCTATGTAGCTTCCTCTATCCCGTGTTTATGCCAAAGAACTTTTACTAGGGCTATACGTTTATTTCTCAACTTTTTGATTTCACGAGCCAAAATCCTAATCGATTCTTTGTTATACGTCAAATCAGCTTGTATCTCAACATCTACTGGAGAAATCACATGTGACGGATCGGATCTGTATCGACGTAGCATAAAAACATGAAAAACATTATGGATCTTTTCAAGTTCTAACGGTAAAGCTAGTCGATATGCCACTGGCCCTATTCGTTCAATAACTTCATACAATTCGATGAAATGCGGACTCAACTTTCCTTTACGGCCTAATCAAAGAACCTTTTCCCACGGTGACACCTTTAGAAACACTCGATCCTCGACTTGAAATTCAATTTCTCTACGTTTCAAATCCGCGTAGGATTTCTATCGATCTGAAGCTGCTTTTAAACAGCTGTGAATCGTTTTCACTTTTTCTTCAGTCTCTCTGATCAATTCAACCCCGTGAATCTTTCTCTCACTTAATGCAATCCAGTATAGCGGAGTTCGACATTTGTGACCATATAAAACTTCGTACGGTGCCATCTTTATACTCGTTTGGAAAATGTTGTTATACGTGGATTCAATTAATGGTAAGTATTGTTCTGTAACAGCCCGATTTTGGGGTTAGCCAGAACAGTGGTTTCAAAATCACTAATCCGAGGTTGGAGAAATTATTTTAATATTATTTTTGTGTTATATCATGATTATATGAGTGCATGAGAATTTTGGTGAATTGATTTTAGTGATTACATGCTTAATTGTGAAAAAGGACTAAATCGCATAAAGTACGAAAGTTTTATTTTACAAGAAAGAGGTGTTAAATAGCTATAAAAACTTAAATTGGGGGTCCTTAATGTGAAATTAGGCCTTTCTAAGGGTGATAGCCGGCCATAGGGGACAAGAGATTAAATTTGGTCAAGGTTTGGTAACATTAGGTGACTAAATGAATAAAATATAATAAAACGAAGAAATCTATCATCTTTTTCCTATCATTTTCTCCTTCCTCTGATTTTTCACTCAAGAATAAGGGTTTGGAAGCTTGAAATTTTCAGCAACTTACACTCCTTGCAAATAAATGGTTTTAGTGGTCTTTCTTGATAATTTTTGTACTTTTGGGACCTTTGTAGCATAATCTAGCTAATGAGGGGACTATTTTACAAAATGGTTGATATTCTAGGGTTTTTCCATGTTAGTATTTATGTGTTTGCTAAAATTTTATGGAAGGAAATGAATCTTAGTTGTTTAGTAAACAACTTTTGTGAAAGGATTTTTCATGAAAACACCTAATAGGGCTATTTTGTAAAATTATAAAATGGATAGTAAATGTGTGAAATAAGTTGAAATTTTGAGTTGCTATAAAAGAGAAAATGAACCGGCTATGCTTGGGTGTGTGAAAAATGAACACATTTCATTTTACAAGCCTAGGGGTAAAATCGTAATTTTGTGAAAGTCTAGGGGCAAAACGGTAATTTTTCCAAAATAGGAATTTTGGAGTGATTTGATTAATGTGGTTATTTAGTAAGCTAAATATGTCATTATAGATCAAGAAGAACATGGAATCAACCTTGACCGAGGAAAATGCAAGGTTTCGGACTAAATTGCAAACTTACATATTTTGTATCGAAGTAAGTTTATATATAAATGATACATCCTTTTTATTTATTTTTTCACATATTAAAGTATTATTTGTAATGTGAACGAATGTTATGGATATCTATTGAAATGATGAAAAGTGAGGAAATTCTCGGATGAACCTTTGGAATAGGGAAAATGATACGGATAAAAACCGTGAATAAATGATTATTGGTGGGCTGTGTGCGATACCACTGTATTTATTATATTTGGTGGGCTGTGTCAGATACCACCATGGATATGTAACTATTGGTGGGCTGTGTGTGATACCACTAGGTTATTTGTTAATAGTGGGCTGTGTGTGAAACCACCGTATATCCGGTATTATTCCAAAGTGTTCATCGAGAAACTTTGACTAAGTGAAATTACGTGTGATTATGTGATAACAAGTGCAGGGTATAAATGCATGTAAATGTGAGCAATGTTTATGATATGTATTTGGAATGTGGTAAGATTTGAAATGAGTAAGTATAACTACAAGGTTTTGAACTATTCTTGATTTGTATGTAATGTTCTTGATGGATAAGTTTGTGGTATGATGTTCATCGTTTACATATAGACTTACTAAGCTTAAAGTTTACTCTCTTCTTTTTTTTTTCCCTTGTTTTATAGTGTCAAAAAGCCAGCTCGGGATACGGAGAACGTCGGAAGATCACCCACACTATCCACACATTTTGGTATATCAAGATATATTGAATTATGGCATGTATAGGGACTTGGTCTTTTTGGTTATGTGTCATATTGGTTTAGCCAAATGTGTTGGCTTATGATGATATTTGATTCATTTTGTATAAAACTATGAGATGTGGCTTATAATGATTATTTGGATGTAAACCTATTCATATATGCATGTATGTGCCAATGCCATTATGACATGGCCTATGGTTATTGATGGTTGAATGATGATATGTGGCATGTGATTTATGGATGTTTGATGATGGTGAAGCACTTAGTTATGTTATATTAAGTGCCTTCAATATTTATATATATTTGGATTGGTGTGGTTTTGAATGTTGTGTAGGTTGGTGCAAGTATGAGTGGCAAAAAGGCTTGGTAAATAGCCTTATTTTGTCTACATGGGTAAACACATGGGTGTGTAGTTCTGCCGTGTGTCCCCCTGCACCTTAAGTTGGCAGAACAGAATGCCCAATAGTAACCACGCAGGCTGAGGCACGACCATGTGTCTCAACTGTGTGGAGGACACGGTCTTAGGACATGGGCATGCCCCAGGCCGTGTGAAGTCTGCACTTGATTTTAGGAATGTAATTCGCCATATGGCTTAAGGACATGGGCGTGTGTCTTGGTCGTGTGACTCTATTGAGTTGATGACGTCTAAGAAAACGTATGTGTGCCAAGCCGTGTGAAAACCTATGTAGGTTCAAAGTGAGCAATAAAGTCCGCATGGACTGGGACATGGGCATGTGTGATAACACGGCCTGCCCACACGGGTGTGTTCATTTCCACACGGGCGTGTAGCCTTGTTTAAAGCAAAAAAATTTATAAGTGTTCGTAAGTTTTCGGTTCAATTCCGAACCACTCTATATGTATGTTTTAGGCCTTGTAGGCTTGTTTAAGGGGTGATATGAATGTTTATGAAAGGTTTTAAATTGGGTGGAAAGTCATGTCTCAGTTTTGTATGATTGATTGCATATAAGTTCGGTAACACCTTGTACCCTATTCCGGTGTCGAATATGGGTAAGGGGTGTTACATTTTCCCAACTTCCCTCAAACTCTAAAATACAACATCTCAACATGTCTTCGATAATCTGAATATCTCTCTCGGTCTGACCGTCAGTCTGAGGATGAAAAGCAGTACTAAAATTCAACTTGGATCCCAGAGCTTCTTGTAGTTTGTTCCAAAATCGCGATGTAAATATCGGATCTCTATCAGAAACAATATATAGTGGCACTCTGTGTAACCGAACAATTTTAGAAATGTACAATTCTGCTAATCTATAAAGTGAGTAATCTGTACGTAGCGGTATGAAATGAACAAATTTCGTTAGTCGATCAATGACAACCCTGATAGCATCTTTCTTTTTCGGAGTTAGGGGTAGTCCCGACACAAAATCCATTGTAACTCTATACCATTTCCACTCAGGAATCATCACAGGTTGTAGTAATCTCGACGGTACTTGATGTTCTGCTTTTACTTGCTGACAAATCAGACATTTCAATACAAACTTCGATATATCTCGTTCCATACCCGACCACCAATACAGCTGTTTCAGATCGTTATACATCTTGGTACTACCCGGATGAACAAAAAAGTAGCTATGGTGTGCTTCGTGCAAAATATTTTGAATGAGTTCTGAATTTCTCGGTACACAAATTCTATTTCGGAATATTAAACAGTCATCAGTTCCAATATGAAATTCTGAATCAGAATTAGACTCACATTGAATTCACTTAGCTTGTAAATCACTATCATCTTTTTTAACTTCATAGATTTTTTGAAGAAATTCCAATTTAGCTTTTAATTCAGCTAAAATAGACCCATAATCACAAATCATCAACTCGGTGTTCATTGCTCGTAATGCAAACAAAGATTTTCAACTCAAGGCATCAGTAACAACATTAGCTTTTCCTGGGTAATAATTAATCACAAATTCATAATCTTTCAGTAGCTCAAGCCATCTTCGCTATAGTAGGTTCAAGTCTTTCTGTGACATCAGATATTTCAAGCTTTTGTGATCCGTATAAATGTGGCATTTTTCACCGTATAAGTAGTGTCGCCAAATCTTCAATGCAAATACAATGGCAGTCAGTTCTAAATCATGCGTCGAATAGTTCTTTTCATACAGTTTCAATTGTCGAGAAGCATAAGCTATAACCTTTCCTTCTTACATCAGAACACATCCCAGACCGTTTAATGATGCATCCCTATAGATCACAAATTCCTTCCCCGATTCCGGTTGAACAAAAACTGGTGCTTCAATTAATAGTACTTTCAACTGTTCAAAACTCTGCTAACATTTTTCTGACCATTCGAACTTCACATATTTTTAAAGCAGTCGTGTCATTGGTGTCGCAATCATCGAGAATCCTTTCACGAATCTTCGATAATATCCCGCTAAGCCCAGAAAACTACGGACTTTAGATACATTTCTCGGAGGTTTCCAATCAATAATAGCAGAAATTTTACTCGGGTCAACTTTAATACTGTCAGCGGAGACAATATGCCCAAAAAATCCAACCTCTTTGAGCCAAAACTCACATTTACTGAATTTTGCAAATAACTGCTTATCACGTAGAGTTTGTAACACAATTCTCAAGTGCTCGGTATTCTCAGATTCATCTCGTGAATAAATCAAAATATCGTCAATGAATACAACAACAAATCTGTCTAAATATGGTCTGAATATTCGATTTATCAAGTCCATAAAAATGGCAGGAGCATTAGTTAAACTGAAAGGCGTAACAAGGAATTCATAATGACCATACCTTGTTTTGAATACGATTTTCGGCACATCCAACTCTTTAACTCGTAGCTGATAATAGCCCGATCTCAAATCAATCTTTGAAAATACTATAGCCCCTTTCAATTGATCAAATCAATCATCAATCCACGGTAGAGGATATTTATTCTTTATAGTCACTTTATCCAGCTGTCTGTAGTCAATACACATTCTCATCGTGCCATCTTTCTTTTTCACGAACAATACCGGTGCACCCTAGGGAGAATAAATCGATCGTGAAACCTCTGTCTGTCAATTATTGCAACTGAGCTTTCAATTCTTTTAATTCTGCTGGAGCCATTCTGTATAGACCTATCGATATCGGCGTTGTTCCCGGTATTAATTAAATACCAAATTCAACTTCTCTGATCGGTGGCAAACCCGATAATTCTTTTGGAAATACATCCGAAAACTCACAAACAACAGATACAGATTCAATCTTTAATTCAGGCACCTTTGTATCCAGTACGTATGCAAAATATGCATCATAGTCCTTTTTCAAATATTTCTGAGCTAACATAGACAATATCATAGTAGGTAATTCATTCGAATCATCAGACTTAATTCGAATAATCTCACCATTTTGACATTTCAATTCGATAGTCTTCTGTTTACAATTCACAACCGCATCGTGCATAGTCAACCACTCCATTCCAAGAATTACATCAAACACATCGAACGGTAGAAGCATCAAGTCAGCTTGAAAACAGTAACCCCGAGTCACCCAAGGACAATTCTTACAAATTTTATCAACTAAAACAAACTTGCCTAAGGGGTTTGATACTTTAATTACAAATTCTATAGACTCAACATGTAAACTCTTTTTAAATACTAAGTTCATACAGATATATGAATGAGTTGATCCAGGATTTATCAACGCAACTATATCAGTATCAAAAAGAGAAAAAGTACCGGTAATAACGTCTGGCGATGATGCCTCCTCCCGTGCACGAATAGCATAAGCTCTGGCAGGTGCTCATGCCTCAGATCTCACAGTCGAATCTCTCGTAGCACTTCTATTACCACTCATATTTTCAGTATTTCGGGGTGGTCTCCCTCTAGTAGTCGTGTCACTTACTTTCGTCGGTTGTTCTCTTTCAACTGTAAACTTTTCTGGACAGTCCCGGAGATAATGATCAAGAGATCCACATTTAAAGCAAGCTCCGCTCACTAATCTACATTCACCATAATGTTTCTTATTGCAATGTTTACATTCAGGTCCATTATTTCTAACGCTTCCCACACTGGCAACGGATGTCGCCTGAGGTTTAGAACAGAAATGTCTCACATCTCTATCTCTAATCGAAATTCCCGCAGAACCAGTAGAACGAGGATGATTTTCTCTAAATTTCTTTGATGCTGACTGATGTGATTTGCCTGTAAATCTCTTTCTAGAATCTCTAGCCTCAAAATCAGCTTTTCTTTTCTCTTTGCAGAGCTCTTTAGCTTTACAAGCTTAGTCAAATAAAACAACAAACTCTTTCAGCTCAAGAATTCCAACTAACACTTTGATTTCTTCTTTCAATCCATCCTCAAATCTTTTACACATTATAGCTTCAGAAGATACACATTCACGGGCATATTTACTGAGTCGTACAAACTCTCTTTCATATTCTGTGATTGACATATGACCTTGCTTAAATTCAAGAAGTTCCTTTCCTTTCTGATCGATAAACCTTTGGCTGATGTATTTCTTTCTAAATTCAACTTGAAAGAACTCCCAAGTAACCCTTTCTCGTGGAACTACGGATATCAAGGTATTCCACCACTGATACGCAGTATCTCGTAACAATGATACAGCACATTTTAAACATTCTTCAGGTGTGCAAGACAGTTCATCAAATACCCAGATTGTGTTCTTGAGCCAAAACTCGGCTCTCTAAGGGTCATCATTAATAGTGGCTCTGAAGTCTTCGGCCCCGTGTTTCCGTATCTTGTCAACAAGTGGTTTATTCAATCACAGAGGATCAATACCTTGAGGAAATATAGGGATCAGTTGGGGAACAGGTGGGATGGAGGTTGCTGAACAGCCGGGTTCGTACGAATGTACTGTGTGAACCACTCGTTCATTATCTGAAAGAAGGCTTCTTTAGCCTCACCCCCGTGACTACTAGACACGGGTCTAGATTCAGTAGGTGCAGTCCCTTGAGCGGGAGCTGGTGCATTACCTTCTACGTCATTCGCTATAGCTCGTTCGGTATCCATTACTATATAAAAACACATTTGAAAACGTCAGGAGTCATCACACTATCACATTTTTATACATGGCATGTATAACTAGACTCGCATACGCTATGTTAGTCCTAGAATCGACTAAACTGTAACTCTAATGCCAATAAATGTAACACCTCTAACCCGTAACTGTCGCCGAAATAGGTTAAGAGGCATTACCGAACTAGAAACTCAGTTTAGAACAATCATTTATCAAATATCATCTCATTTCAGTAAATATAATTCATTCACATTCAATATATATTTAAATCGAGCATATAAGGCTTCAATCATGCATTCAGGACTAAATCAGTAACATATGAAAATTTTGAAAAATTAGAAAAAAATTCAACATTTCAAGTATCACACGCCCTTGTGAACAAGCCGTGTGCCTCACATGACTAATAGACACTCTTGTGTCTTAGATCGTGTGAAAACAGGGCATACATACTGACTTAGGTCACACAGCTGAGGACATGCCCGTGTGCTAGGCCGTGTGAAAATTGGAGAGTATACTGACTTGGGTCACATGGGTAACCACACGCCCGTGTGTCTAGCCCGTGTGCCCTTCGAAATGGACATACACGCCCGTGTATCAGGCCGTGCCAAAACTATACGATATATTGACTTATTAACACGGCCAAGCCGCCCGTGTGCTAGCTCGTGTGCCATTTAGGGGGTATACTGACTTGTACCACACGACCACTCACATGCCTGTGTGAGGCCGTGTGGAGCATACTGACTTCTATTCCATGTCAACATCCAGGGACATACGGCCATGTAACATGACAGTGTGTCACACACGACTGAGACACACGCCCGTATCCCTGCCCGTGTGGACAAAAATAGGCTATTTGCAAAGCTATTTGCCACCTTATACACACAAGCATTTATAAACATAAATGACCACATTCCATAACCCAATTAGCAATCATTCCATAGCAGTTCATACACATAATATACCAATTAAATTTAGTACTAAAATGCCTAATTAACATCATGCATTATTCATTCATATATCAACTACATAACAAGACATCTTTTGCACCTTTTCATTCCATCAATTCCTTTCCCAAAACATACCATAATTGAACACTTAAACTTAACCAAAACATAGTACCAAAATAAGCCAAATCACATGGCTTAACTCATACACAAAACATACCAAAACCATAATATCAGGTAGCCATAACTAACATCTTTTAAACTAGCCTATACATGCCATATTTACAATTATCCACAAATTCAAAAGTACCTATCAGAAGTTGGATAGTGTGATGTGCAACTCCGACTTGTCCGAAACGAGTGAGCTAACGAACCTCTATAAAACATAGAAAAAGAAACAGAGTAAGCATTATAGCTTAGTAAGCCCGTATAATTTAGAATTAAACTTACCATTTATACAATAATCAAGGCAATTACTAAAGTAAACTCCATACAATTTCCAAATGCCTATCACAAGCATTCATCCATAGGTTAGACAAGTTAATACATGAAATTATCCATTATCATAATTCAATAATCAATATAACTAGCATTCAACATTTCATTCTCAATCATATAACCAATAATTCATTCAATAAAAGTACTCACCCGTATAAATAGAATTTATGCCCGTTGAACCTATTAGAACTCTAAAGGATACTCAAGTGATAAACATCATTAATCTGTCAATTCATTATCAATTATGCTCTTTCGACCATGATCGGTAAGCTCCTCCTGAGCTGATGAACAGTAAGCTCTATTGAGCTGAAACGGTAAGCTCTATCGAGCTAAACAGTAAGCTCATACGAGATGAAATGGTAAGCTCCAATGAGCTGAAAACAGTAAGTTCTTATGAGCTGATATATCGGTAAGCTCATACAAGCTGTGGTGAGTCCGTAACAAATGTAGGAGCTCGACCAAAATGGTAACCCTAGTGACATGTCACTCGTATCCTACGAATTCTTACAGTTCAAACGGGGCTCGGTAACCATTAATATATATATATCGATTAGGCATTCTTATTCCAAGTATATCAATTTTCTCGAACATATACATACATTTCAAATAAATAAAAATATTTAAAAGCTCGATTCTAATTATACGAACTAACCTCGTATTGCTCGGATAAAAACTATCGGTTATTCGTCGATCTTTCCTTTTCCTCGATCTAAACTCGCATCTCGGCTTATCTTGATCTATATATTATCAAATTCAGTACATTCAACATTCAATCTATTCAATTTAGTGCATTATTTATATTTTGGAAAATTTACACATTTGCCCCTATACTTTTCAATTTTTTACCATTTGGTCCTTATCACATAAAATTGCAAATTCATGCAATTTAATACCAACCCATGCCTAGCCAAATTTACCACCTATCACCAGCAGCCCATATCTTTCATTATTTCATACTTTTAACCACCACATTTTACAATTTCACAATTTAATCCCCTTTTTGACATTTTTGTCAAAAATCACTTTACAAAACATTAAAATCTATCTTAAAATCTTCATAAAAAATCTAAAAACTCAAATAATCATCAATGAAATTTCACAAAATCATGAACAAATTTAAAAACTAATGTACGAGCTAACTAGAATACGAAGAAACGATCACAAAAAAGTAGAAATTATCAAAAACCAAACTCAAAACATACCTCAATCAAAACTACAAAGGGCCAAACCCTAAAATGCTTCAAATAGTCTTTCTTTCTTTGATTTTCGGTGAGAAAGATGAAAAATAACCCTAATTTTATGTTTTTTATTATTATTAATACATAGTTTACCATTTTACCATTGGTTATTAAACTATTTAATCAACAAGTTTAAGGCCATTAATGTCCATTAACGTTATCAATGGGATAATAACATTATAAGGACCTCTAATTTAATAAACCATAGCTATAAGGCACATTAAACTATTGGCACACAAGTTTTACGCTTTACGCGATTTAATCCTTTTTACCGAATTAAGCATTTAAACGGTAAAATTTCTTTACAAAACTTTTACATAATAATTCTATCATGCTGTAAACAATAATAGAATAATAAAATAAATATTTTAACCTCAGATTTGTGGTCCCGAAACCACTGTTCCGATTTGACTCAAAAACGGGCTGTTACATAAACCCAGGAAAACTACGAAGCTCAGATACATTTTTTGGCTGTTTTCACTTAACAACAGCTTCAATTTTCTTTGGGTCAACACGGATCCCTTCTACAGTCACTACATGACCCAAAAAGGCGACTTCCTGCAACCAAAACTCATACTTACTGAACCTTGCGTACAACTATTTTTCTCGGAGTATCTGAAGTACAATACAAAAATAATCATGTTTAGTTTCAGTTTCAGAGTAGATCAATATATCATCGATGAAAACCACTATAAATTGGTCCAAGTACGGTTAAAATACCTGGTTCATTAAATTCATAAACACTACCGGGGCATTCGTTAAGTCGAAAGACATCATTAAAAACTCGTAATGTCCGTAACGAGTCTTGAAAGAAGTTTTGTACACACCAGTCTCTTTGACTTTGAGTTGATGGTAACCAGAGCGTAGGTCGATCTTGGAAAAGACGGACGCTCCTCGAAACTGTTCAAACAAGTCGTCTATCCTCGGTAACGGGTACTTGTTCTTGATTGTCAACTTGTTCAACTATTTATAGTCAATGCACATTCTCGTCAACCCGTCTTTCTTCTTAACAAACAATACCGGTTCCCTCCACGGAGACACACTCGGCCAAATAAATCCTCTATCAAGGAGTTCCTAAAGTTGCGCTTTTAATTCAGTCAGTTCTTTTGGTGCCATGTGATAGGGCGGAATGGACACTGCAGTACCTGGTAACAGATCAATTCCAAACTCTACTTCTCTATCCGGAGGTACTCCGGGCAATTCCTCGAGAAAGACATCCGGGAATTCCCTCACTGTACGGATATCTCCCACTGACAGCTTTTCAAGAGAAAAATTGGATACGTAAGCTAGGTATGCCTTACAGCCCTTTCGAACTAATTTGTTTGCTACAAGAGCAGAGATTATGCTAGAGAGGTAATCTCGACGCTCCTCAATCATTACCACCTCGTCATTCTTAGTTAGTCTTAGAGTAACCCTCTTGGTTGCACAGTCTAGGCTGAGCCGATATTCAATGAGCCAATCTATTACTAGAATCAAGTCAAACTCATTAAAGGGTAATTCCATTAAATCAGCTGGAAACACCATACCCTGGAGTTCTAGGTGTACCCGCTTGTATACTCTATCAACTCGAATTGACTGACCCAACGGACTAATCACAGAAAAATCTCTTGTAGTATTCTCAGCAGTTAAACCCAAATTTGTAGAAACAACACTAGTTATGTACGAGTGTGTAGGGCCTATATCAATGAGAGAATAATACAGAACGTATTGAATAAAGAAAGTACCTACAATGACATCAGCATCATTGCTCTCCTCGTGGCGTCTCACCGCATAAACCAGTACCAGCTGACGAGCCTCAGTCTGACCTACACCTCTACCCGATGCTCTTTGTCCTCTCCCCGATCCATTGCCACCCCTACTAGTACCACGACCTCTGAATAGTTGCTGAACCTCTCCCGGAGGCCAAACAGAATTGGAAGCCGGAGTCTGTATCGTAGTTGGCACTGAATTAGGTCGACAGGGGCAATCCCTAACTCGATGCTCCATCGAACCACAACAGAGGCACGCTCCTAATTTCCTCCAACACTCATCCGGGTGGTGCTTCCTACAATCACTACACTACTGAATCTCAGTCACTCCAGCTGGTGCTTCGACCTTCAGGGGCCTATCAAACCTCGCCCACTTCTTAGGGAGCTGAGTAGAACCAGAGGGACCCAAATCCCTCTTAACCTTATTCTGATCCTTCTCACGATCACGACGCTCATGCTCAATGCGCTTTACTTCTTCCACTAACTTCGCTTTGTCAACTAAAACTGCGAAAACTCGCTCTCGCTGAGGAGCTATCAAAACCTGCAAATAATATCTCAATCCCTATTCGAACCTCATACACTTGTTGTAGTCAGATGCTACTAAAGCCCTTGCATATCTACTCAGTCGCAGAAACTCGGCTTCATACTCAGCCACAAATCGGTCACCTTGAGCTAGGCTCATAAACTCACATCAGCGAGCCTCAACATAACTCACCCCCACATACTTACCTTGGAAGGCGTTCTTGAAATAATCCCAGTTCACTTGTTCAGGCTGAACACCTTGCTCAACGGTTAGCCACCACTGGTAAGCTTCGTCTCGGAGTAGAGACACAACACCCCTAAATTTTTGAGTAGGAGTGCAGTCAGGGTCTGTCATAATACGTTCGGTAGCCTCGAGCCAATATTCAGCAACAGTAGGAGTGATTCCTATGACGCCCCTGAACAGTTTAGCACCATTAGACCAGACTCGTCCAATAATCGACCCTCAGCCTCCCGATCCTGATTGGGTCCCTACGACCATCTCTAGTGCCCGAATCATGGCCTAGGACAGTGTGTCGTCCCCAGCCGTCGGAGTCTAAGACTCCGTTTCAGCAGCGGGAGTACCAACGGTCTCACTGGTTTCCAGATTAGGCATGCTACCCATAGAGGATAACTCTGCTCGAGCTCTTCCTCTTTAGCGTCCTCGACACCCCCGCATACCACGTCCACAACTATCGCACGAACTCATTATGGCAATCTAACTGCAATGGCAGAATACATAGATCAGTTCAGATCCAACAAGAGGATTTCACCAGCTCACATCCAAAGTATTTGTTACCAGTAACAATTTAAGTAGCACAATCTATATAACATAACAGAAATACTTACAGGGCCAGCGTCAGAGGCTCGGTCGTCGCTAAAGTTTCAGTGTTTCTTTATTAACTCAAATACCCAAATTGTCACTAACTACTTTCCTCACACATCATGAGCCCAAACACAGTCTGAATGTTGTCTAACCTATCTCTAATACCACTAAATGTAACATCCTGAACCTGGACTAGACGTCCAGACCAAGTTGGAGAGATACATCATCTGTACTAGCATTCATACTATCATATCACAGTCAAATTGAACCAATAATCACGTAATATTCATCACAATAATAACTTAAACATATGACCAAGTCCATAACATCATAAGACATAAAACACTAATAGTAATGCTAAAAAGGAAAGTTAAATGTTTGACCGAGCTTTCGTGACACCGACCCGATCAAGACTGATTACCACCTGAAATCCATTCAATAAAAGGGTGAGTTGTGAACTCAGTGAGTAAAAGAATGTAATTCAACAATGGTTGCTTACAAAGAAATTCCAGTTCAGAGATTCGGTTTGACATAGAAGCATGTTCAATCTAGATTCAGAGCAAAGGTGTTACATATATGTACATATACTATTCCAGTTCAGATATAGTTCAGATCTGATTCAGATCAATGTTCCTATTTCCACCCATTACACACCAACTTCGGCTATCCCAACACACCACTATGGATATTTAATGCCCATCCATCCCTGCACACCATTAGCTGCTAGATCAATATGCGACAAGCGCCAGATTTAGAGTGATACTCATTGTGGCAGAGCCACGATTTCAGTACAGACTTCCTCCCTTTTCACAAACTCCCACCACATGTTAATGCAGAATGCAATTATCCATATCATACGTTCAGTCATTCTAATTCATTATAAAATCAACTAAGATAGTTCCAAAATAGAGTAGATATCATAGTGCACATATAATACTGTTACTTACAATTCAATCTCAGTGTACCAAACAGATCTCTTATAACCAAATTCTATTGTTCTTACGTTGCAGAAACCAATATCAAGGTTAAGTAACATTTCCGACCTTAAAATTTAATTTTTCGGGCCCAATTATCTATCACACGGCCGGGTCACACGCTTGTGTGCCATGGCCGTGTGGTTTTCAAGCATAAACAATGAATTACACCGCCTAGACACACGCCCGTGTCCTTGTCCATGTGACTCACACAGCCTGGGTACACACCCTTGTCCCTGCCCGTGTGGCTTTTAATACCCCAACAGTGAGTTACATGGCCTGGACACATGCTCGTGTCCTTGGCCGTGTGGTGTCAATCGACAAACAGTGAGTTACATGGCCTAGACACACGCCCGTGTCCTTGGCCGTGTGGTGTCAATCGACAAACAGTGAGTTACACGGCCCAAACACACGCCCGTGTCCATTGCCCGTGTGAACCCTACACTAACATGGTCACACAAGCCCGTGTGCCCTCCCATGTGGCCCTAAATTAACAAACAGTGAGTTACGCGACCGATCACCCTACCTGCCATACGCCCATGTGGCTCACACTGCCTAGTCACACGCCCATGTGTCTGGTCGTGTGGCATCGACAGCCACTATTTTCGGCAATGAAACTCGCAAAAACTACAGTTTTCGATACGCACCTGGAAAGATTTTGAAGAGATAACGATCCTAGAGATCCTCGAAGCCTAAAACAAGCATTCAGTAACACAATTTAGCCAATTAATCAATAGAACTTCCCGATTGCTCGCTTAAATTCCACGTAGAAAGTTTCGACACAAAACCTTCAAACATTCTAAACTTACCGAAACTTCAGCAACTATCACAGAGATTGTCTTGTTTCTATTCCTTGGTGTTAATAGCTTTGCCTGATATGTAAAGACACAATTGTTAAGAAGAGATTCTCGAACTCACAGAAGTATTATGTTCTAAACAATTTACAATGCGTAGAAAAATCACGAAGATGCTCACATTAACAGTTACTTACCGACAGCCTTCGGACCAGTGACTAACAATAGAATTTCTATTAATCTGTATTCTCTCACCATTTCCAATTAACACAATAATAAACCCAAAAAAAGAAAACTATAGAAACGACAAAAAGAAAAAAATAAAATAAGAGGAAAGGAATAAAACTATCGTTAATTAATTCCTAGCTTCCAAACCGATTTTTGACACTTGACAAAAATATAATCCTAACACATACAATGGAATTCAAACTTGAAACCAGACAAAATACAGACATATGATTAACCAGTATGTAACACCCCTTACCTATATTCTACGCCGGAACGGGGTACGAGGCATTACCGTACTTAACTCACTCGGTCATACAACTTTAAGCTATAAAACTTCATCCCAACTTAACATTTCTCATTAAGGGCCTACAAGGCCTCAATCAAGCTTACGGAGGGTCTCAGAACCCAACCGGAAATTTTTGTACATTAAAATTTTTTTGTCTAAACAGGGGCCACACGTTCGTGTGAAATGGGACACGCCCGTGTGGGCAGGCCGTGTGGTCACGCACGCCTATGTCCCTAACCCGTGTGGGATTTATTTTCATTTCGAACCTACAGGGGTTTTTACACGGCCAGACACACGCCCGTGTGTAAAAACCTGGGTATTCTGTTTGTGACGTCAGCAACCTCATAAGGGGCACACGGCCTAGGCACAATCCCGTGTAGCTAGCCCGTGGTCGACACTGACTTGAAAAATAACATGCAGGGGACACACGGCCTCGTCACACACCCATGGGACTGCTCGTGTGTCTCACACGGCCCAGACACACGCCCGTGTGCCTACCCGTGTGGACAAGAACAAGGTTGTTCGCCAAGCTCTTTTCATCACCCTAGTTCACACAACATAATCCCATTCAACAAATCACTAAGCAGCCCAAATTTGCCACATACACTTCCATGAATAACTTCATCTTTTCATAAATTAGTAATAATGAGCCATCAATTATGGCAATATACAAAAGAGTTCATTTTTAAAGGAGCTAATACATACTTGGCCAAAATAACAAAACAATTCACCTAGTCTAGTCCCTATACATGCCATACTCAAAATACTAAGTCTAGATATACCGAGATGAGCTGATAGTGTGGGTGATCTTCTAATTATCTTTCTATCCCGACCAGGCTCTTTGACACTATAAAACAAGGGAAAAGAAAGGGAGTAAACTTTAAGCTTAGTAAGTTTACATGTAAACAATAAACATCATAATAGGTCCTAATCAATAAATAACATTTCATGATAAGTAAGAACATTCCACATTCCAAGATCATGCTTACTCATTTCATCTCTTACCACATTCACAAGCCAAATGCTCATATTATTTAACATACATCCCTGCATTTATCACCACATGATCACATGAAACAACATATCACAATTTCATAATAAGCCATTCACAGTAATACCACACACTCAGTGGTTTCACACTTAGCCCACCATTAATTTTTAACAGGATGGTATCGCACATAGCCCACCAACAAGAATATTCATGGTAGTATCGCACATGGCCCACCAAATATTAATATAAACGATGGTATCACATACAACCCATCTTGAATAAGTAGTAAGGTGGTATTGCACATAGCCCACCAACAAGAATAATTAAGGTGGTATCGCATACAACCCACCATTAATTTCTACGAATAATATTCCACATTTACATATCTATTTCAACGTTCATACGAAAATTATTCATTATCTACCGAATTCAATCCATTTAAATCGTAAATGTTCTCAATCATACAGTGCACCAATAAGTAACAACATGTGTGTTTAAGATGCATCGTTTACACATAAACTTACCTCGATGCAAAATGTGTTAATTTGCGGTTTAATCCGAAACCTTGCCTTTCCTCCGGTCAAGGTTAATTCAGCGCTCTTCTTGATATATAACAACAAAATTCACTCATTCAATCATTTTATAATCATAGTACATCATAATCTCTACTTAGGCAAAAAATGACCATTTTGCCCTTGTACTATGGCAAAGTTACGATTTTGCCCCTAGGCTCATAAATCATTTTTCATCACATTTTCTCATTAAACAAGCCTAGCTGAACATTTATTTCTCTTACAACTACTCATAATTCCAACTATTTCATGAATCTATTACACAATCTCAACTTTTACAACTTAGTCCCATTTAGGTATTTTCATGGTAACACCCTTCACAAAAGTTGTTCCTCAACTCACTGACATCCATTTTCTTCTATAAAAACTTAGCAAACAACATAAACTCTCTCATGGCAAGTCCCTAGACTTTCAACCATATTGCAAATTAGTCCCCTCATTAGCTAGCTTAAGCTTTGGGGGTTCCAAAAGTACAAAAATTATCAACTAAAACCATCAAAATTACTTACTTGTGTGAGGATAAGTTGCTGAAATTTCAAATCTTTCAAAACCCCCCTCTATGCTGGTATTTTTGGTGGTTAAGGTGATGAAGAAAAATGAATGATATCATCTTTTCTTATTTTATTTATCTCCTTCAAATTAGTCCACATAATCCACCCAATTTTGACCAATTTTGAGTCTATTGTCCCCTATGGCCGGCTATCCACATTAGGAAGGTCTAATTTCACATTCAAGACCTTCAATTTAAAGTTCCTTATCTATTTAATACTTCTAGCTTGTAAAATGGAACTTTTGCAATTTATGCGATTTAGTCTTTTTTCGCAATTAAGCCTTAAATCACTAAAATTAATGCACCAAAATATTCATGCACCCTTATAATCATACTATGACACATAAAATAATGTCAAAAATAATTTTCTTCATCCTCGGATTAGCGGTCTCGAAGCCACTATTCCGACTAGCCCCAAAATCGAGCTGTTACACAGTGAACTAGAAGGCTCATTCTTGTTACAATTTCACACTGAATCGAACTTAAGTGGCTAACGCGTGCTTGTGGTTTGATTTCTAAAACAACATAATTTTTATTGAGACGACTTGAACTCCATACCCTAAACACAAAAGCAGAGCACAAAACCACAGGTACAGAAATCTGATTACTGCAGATTATCACAAAAAAACTCTTAAATTTTTGGGGCGTTACATTTATATAACGTATAAGCCATGTTAATTAGTTTTAAGAAAATGAATTTAAATTTAAACCTAAATCTCTATATCAAATTACTAAACAATAAAATAATGTGAATACAATATTAACATGTGTTAATATCTATATAAATGAATTATTAATGTGTAGAATATATAAAAATTATAATACTCTAAACAAATAAAAAAATAATATTGACATCAGGAATAAAATAGTAATGGATTTCAACACATCACTTTAAACAAAATTTTTATTCAAAATAAACCTTAATAACAAATTATGCAAAATATAAATACAACTATCGATATGTAAAAATTTTCTAAAAAAAAGTAAAACATAAAAGGAAAACATTTGTTACATTATCAATAAAATTTTTAAACTCTATAAGTAGAAAAATTATAAAATATAGTGTAGCCTTTAATCTTATATTGTTAGTTAAAAGAGAAAGCAATCCCATATTGTCAGAATAAGCTGCAAACTTATTCATGAGTTTATATATACGCATATCTCATATCCACATTGCTTAAGAAAATAAGAAAAATGAGACTTTGAGTCTATATAAAGATTTGTTTTGTAAATTTTATTTCTATATCAATAGGTGATATCGCGTTCAATTAAAAGATTTTTTTTTAGATTTGGTCTGAAAATACTTTATCAAAATTCACCTATTTTCATAAATATTAAAAAATTTAACTTATTTTCGTAATTTAAAAAAAAAAAACAGATAATTTATATATTTATTCTTTCCGGCTGAAATTTAAACGCAACAATCTGTAACAGATAATTTCGACCTCCAAGAAAGCATTTGCTTCCTTTCAAAGCCATCGATGGCAGCTCAATCTCTTGCCAGAACCCTAATTCTTTCTTCAACCCTAACCCCTAATATCAACCCACCATCCTTCAACTGCCTCAAGTCTATGGCCCCGACGGTGAGCACACCAACCACCTTAGCTCCGCCGCAGAGACGAACCATGTCTGCGTTCGAAGCTCGAATCTCCCTTGTCTTCGCTCTCGCTTCTCAAGCTTCCTCTGTCTCTCAACGACGTAAATGTTCAGTTTCGAATTCCAAATATTCCAAAATTTCATTTCTTTTGATTTTTTAATTTTGAATTTCAAAATAATTTCCTTGTAGTTTTGATGGACTTGGCCTCAGAGACTGCAAAATATGTGTTTCCGAAGAGGTTTGAGAGCCAGAACTTGGAGGAAGCGCTAATGGCAGGTTACTTTTTGTATTGGATTTAAATCATTAATGTTAGCCAATTATAGCATCAAGATTAATACTGTTTAATGAACGCCTTGCAATTTGTGAAGATGTAGCGAAATTTTCATGGACAAATAGTAGAACTGTACTCGGCAAAAAAATTGTACGAAAATATTAAACCCTTTATGGTTCCAAGGGCTGGGCAGAGATTCTGTAATCCAGCTCAATAGGTCCGCTTTTAATAAATAATAATATAAAATGTATTTTCAATATTTTTAAGGGTAAACTTGACTAATAGTTATCCAACTATTAATAAAATTTGTTTGATGGTTCAACTATACTATGAAAAATTATAAAATGGTTACTCAATTGTTAGTAAATTTCTTTTTGGGTCATCTAATTATGAAAAAGTTAAAAAATGGTTACCTTATTATTCAATTTCATCATTTTTGGTCACCAGTTGGCTGACGATAACTTTTAAAATTGACATAATAATAACTTTAATATTAAAAATTTATAAATTTATGTCAATTTAGTCTTGAATATTAGAAAAGTTTAGCCCTTAACATTTGCAGGTGTACTTTGTTTTTTTAGTTTTGCCTTTATTTTGACATTGAGTGATAATTTTAAAAAACTGATAAAAGATGAAAATTATTATCTTAGACTTTTAAGTGTTTTTATTTTATTTTATATTTTCAATCAAATTTAATTGATAATTTTTTTTTAGCTTTTTAGGTAGAAGGTTCATACAAAAAAACTGCAAAAATTAAATTATATAATGTGTAAATGTTGAGGGTTAAAGTTGCTATTATGTCAATTTTAGAAGCTGCCACCGTTAGCTAGCTATTGAAAAAAAAATTGAATAGTTAGGTGACCATTTTATAACTTTTCATAGTTGGATGACAAAAAAGAAAAATATTAATAGTTAGGTTAGTTACCCTATTTTTAAATACTAACCGGACTTGAGGCCGACTTCAGCTTAGGCTAAACTTGGGCAAGCAAAAATAAATTGCTTTGACTGGGACACCTCTTGTACACCTCTTAAGTATTTACCGTTTAGTTTGTTTTATTGACATTTTCTCCTTTTACATGGACTTATTGGTGCAGTCCCTGATCTTGAGACGGTGAGGTTTAAGGTTTTGAATAGGACAGACAAGTATGAGATAAGGGAAGTAGAGGTACGCATTTAACTTTTGGGTTTGGTTTTAGTTTAATATTTACTATGTGCAATCTAAAGAGAATTAGGATTGTTATTACAGCCTTATTTTATAGCTGAGACAACAATGCCAGGGAAGACTGGATTTGATTTTAATGGTTCATCTCAGTCTTTCAATGTTTTAGCTGAGTACCTTTTTGGTAAGGTAGTTACGAGTTTCTGCTTTAAATTGGAAAATTTTCTTTCTATAATCATTTCTTTTAATTTGCTTATTCTAGATGTTTGATGCTTATAGAATACTAGTAAGGAGAAAATGGAGATGACTACCCCTGTTATTACAAGTAGGACTAGATCTGATGGGGAGAGGATGGAAATGACAACACCTGTGATAACGAAGAAGGTAAGTTTTTGTGTTAGGATTGCATGCTCTAACTTTTTAAGGGTTTCTGAAACTCTAGTTGTTTATAAATTTGGTCCATAGTTACTTTTGTATTGGCTTGCAATGCATTACAACTATTTCATGTCCTATATAATTACTTGTTCATTAAATTGGTTCTTATCTGTTTGACAACTTATGATCTAGGTGGAAAATCAAGATAAGTGGCAGATGTCTTTTGTCATGCCATCCAAGTATGGCTCCACTCTGCCATTACCTAAAGATCCTTCTGTGAGGATCAAGGAGGTGCCAAGGAAAGTAGTTGCAGTTGTTGCTTTCTCAGGTTTGTTCTTAGCCTTTGTGTAGTAGAAGGCATCATATTGTTGTTATCCAGTTACCAGAAAACAGAAATGAATCAGGTTAAGATTTCCCAAGTAATTTGCAAACTTTAATGGATAATACAATTATGAGTTGTCATCTGTAAGTTCTAAGCATATTGTCACACAGTTTTTTATTTTGATTCAGATAGTTGCAGGTAACTGTTTATTGGAGTGACCCTCGAATTTTAAAATATCGTTTTAACCTTGTGTAAAATCTTTTTCTTTAGAGCATAAAACTACGGTTTATTTCAATTTAAGGAAAAAAGAAAGCATGACATTGGTAAATTATGTGCTTCAACTGTGAAGCTCCCCGAACTAAAATTGTCAATGAATTATGATCATGTTCTTGCACCAGGTTTTGTCACTGATGAAGAAGTTAAACGAAGGGAATTGAGATTAAGAGATGCTCTGAAAAATGACAGGGGGTTTCGAGTTAAAGAAGGTGCTTCAGTGGAAGTTTCACAGGTCAGATCTGTAGTTAATTATCTTTAATGAAGTCAGCCTCTAAATAAGTTGTTTCTGGGAATACCTTTCTAAATAGCTCCTTAGTTTTGGTTGCAGTACAATCCACCATTTACGCTTCCATTTACCCGCCGTAATGAGATAGCACTGGAACTAGAAAAGAAGGAAGAATAGCTCTGGATAATGAATTCTAGAACCCTGAGGTATCTGCTTACTGAATATGCAATGTTTTCCCTGTAAACTCGGTTACACACTTGTTTAATATTTGCCTGGCCAGGTGGTATACGTGACCAATCCATCTATATGATTGTACACATTTGTTCAGTTATCTTTCTGGAACTCAATTAGACATAACTACTGATGTATATAGTAGTGAAAGACTAGCAAACTAAGTTGATGGTTAGTGGTTTTACAATGCAGATTTTGTTTGGATTTTGGTCATCTCGAACTGTTGATTCATATATGTCACAGTACATTGCAATTTCTTTTCTAAAAACAATGGATCGTAATGTCTTTAAATGAAAAACACTCGGTGTGGCTGAACTGTTCCATACTGACTGTTTACAGTGCAAGTTTCACAACATTCAGAGATGCACTTTGACTAGAAAATTAGCTTCCTCCTCTTTTGGTTTGGGACTCGAACTACTTTTGGACATGAAAAAGTGATAAAGCTGATGTCAGATTCGTGGTGCATTAGAATCCTTGATTAGAGGCACCCCTACCATACTCGGTGTGCCTCTTAAGGATCCATATGCACCCTCAGGGTTACTTGGACTGCAGAATAAAAAGATTTGTGGAATGCAAACCACAAAGTAATCAGCTATGTACCAAAATCGTGGTACGATAGTAATATGCTTTAGTTCACTTTAGAAGGAGCATTTACTTATGTTTTAAGTGTTCCAAATTCCAAATTCCCAGAAAATTAGCAGAAGAATAAATAATAGACAATTTCGATATGGCTGCTATCTTCACCTTCGTTTTGTTTTTTTTCACTTCTCATTTCTTTTTTCTATTCTGTTTTTCCAAAATGGAGGTCCTTACATGCATTGTTGGCCAATGGCCACTACACTTAAAGCTTACAGTGAAGTCATCATGCTTGTAAACAGTTCTCCCACTGCTTTTCTTTTAAATCTTGTTAAAATAGTTCTGGGTGGGAACGTCATTTTCTTCCCATGGTAGGACTGTTTACGCTTTATAAACCAAGCCTATGTAAATCAATCGTGGTAATGTAAAGATATATTTTATTCATATAAAAATCATTTTAGGCTGGGGACCAAGGCTGTATCTTAACTGTACCATTCCCTGCAGGCCTAATAGTGGGGATGTTTCAAAATCTGAACACCCTCTTTAGTGGAAGAATACTATCTTTGGGTTTTTAATATTGAACTTTTTGATGGGTAAGATATAGGTCTATTTGACATTAATATGCTCAATTCTTTTCCAAACTTTTTCCACATATTTGGAGGATTATTCTCCAATGTTGTGTTCAAATATATTTCTGATATAGATGTCAAACTCGGTTAATTTAGGGAAAATGAAGAATCTAAATAACATAGATTACACCTACATGATAAAGTGAAACAGAAGTGTCTATAATCAGTACTTTGAATCCTACAAGAATTCTGAATATACCCTGAATGAGGAAAGAGCTATCAGCTAAGTCTAAGGTGACGCTATGCAAATAGTTGTGGCTCAGCAAGTTAAAAAATGCCAATGTATGGCAAACTTGGTGCCATGCCTGGCCCAATGAATGAGCCAGTTAAGACGGCTGGTCATCAAGCATGTTGTTCATGGAGTACCGCATCTGTTATTCCTAGCTTGTTTCGGGGCTCTTTTTTCTCTTTGCTTGACATGCTCTGGATGTTTAAATGAAAAATAGGGTTGTGTTTATTTATTATCACAAGGGTGTGTATGTATTAATTTATCTGTGTTGATGTCTCTGTACATCCGTTTGACCATTTTTAGAAGCATTTAGTCTTTCATTCATAAAACGTTTTATTTTTTGTTTCCAAAATTTATGATGATTTGAAATGATTTTGTGAATATATTCAACTTCCAGAGTGTGGCAATGACATGGAACACATCTTATAAATTCTATTTTACCTTCATTTTTGGAACCTTTCTGCTTTTAAATTTTAAATTTTATTATGATTTATTAGCTATTGATGTTTTCGTGATATAGTTTAGGTTTATTTTCAGAAACCAGTGCCCTTAGAAGAAGCAACTTGAGAGCTTGATTAGTGTTGGAAATGTGGCCAATGCCAGAGTATCATGATTCATGCCTTTTAGACATACCAAAGCGAACTCCCCTAAGCTTTTCCTGCACCAGATAATGAATTCTTTTACTGGGTCAAGTTGACTTGCCCTATCAGTTTATGAAAGCATTGCCTACTAATTATGAGCAATAAGCACAAATGCTATCATGGGTGGAGCAGTAGACGCACCACCATAACCCTAATAATTACCACTGCAGAAAAGATAACTAGACTTGTTTTAGCGTAGGTTAGGCTCTAAAGGATACCTTCGTTGCCAGCATTCCTTTTTTCCTTTTCAAACTTGCTTTTATGGTGAGATGGCTATTAGAAATGTTCTTCTAATGACTTGGCAGGTGAGACTTGATCTAGTAATCAGTTCTTTTTGTGGAACATATTAATTTAAGTCACCTACAATGTGGTGAAATATGAACTCCATTGATGAAACTTGATTCTTATTTTGACATAAAAGGGTGCTGAGATTTTGAATATTTTCTGTTTGATCGGGGTTTTCACCGACTAGTAATTAGTTCTTTGTGTCTGAGACCTGGTAATAAAGACCTGTGCATTTTGTTTTAGTTTAAGCAGAAGTGATCGATATTCTTTGTTGCTTCGTTTAACTGAGTGGTAGAAGCCATTTAAGTGATGTCAAACACGACAAAGTCATGGATGCTCTCAAAGGGCATGGATTCGATTCAAGAGAACTCATCTTTCTGTCTGCTGATTCTCATAAAGGAGACATTATATATTGTGTAGTGACATTGTTGCAGTATACTTCATATATGTGTGTATATGTATATACTTTGTATTTAAGATAATTCTAGCTAAAAAGAGTGATACCCTTTACTAGTTTACTTCATCTATACTTTCCAAAACAGGCTTCCACTTCCACCCTCCGCTGTTAACAATAGCATCCGCTTTGTGTATCTGAGACACCATATCCTGAACTGTAACTCCTTGTTTTTGAATCAGCTCCTGCAATTCTTGCTTAGTGATTATCAACTTAATTCTGACGACACCAGGGCTTCCCTTATCATCATCATTCACTTCTGGATTCAAAAACCGTACCTTCTTTTCCTTGCACTTATTGATTGCTGTTGATGGAAGAGGTACAAGGTAATATAGGTGGCCGGGGAGCAGCTTAGCATCAGGCTGAAAATGGTGGAAGCCAGAGAATGTATCAGAGATAGGATGAGCAGGGAAGTCTGATAAAACTTGTTCAACTTTGATGGGTGGTTGATATTCAAGGATTTTTCCGTCAGTTTTCATAACTCTGATTAGCTTCTGTTGTTGAGCTAAGCAGTTCCCCATGGCTTTGTTTTGTTTTGCAGTTGCTTGCAATAGAAAACAAACTTTTATCATGAAAGGTTGAGTTACTGAATCGAGGATGTTTGAAGTGTTAATTTGTTGGTATTTAAAGGAAGTGATTATGGCAATGCCCTTATAACATTCAAATATTACATTAATGCCTGCCCTTTCTTTGGACCCCATTGGTGGATTAAGAAGACGACTGGGGGCTTGACTTTTGGTATTCAAATCATGGATCTCGATTAAATATAAAGTAGAACGTTGAATTAGGTTGAACTCTTTTAAAGAGGAGTAAACTCTTTCATCATTATTTTTTCTTTGGAACTTAAAACCATACAAAAATACTATTAAATCACTTTATCTTGGTAAATCATTTCATTTCTGTAACTTAGAGAGTTGACTAAAAAAATTATTTTGAGTTAATGGAGCAGACTCAGATAGGCTGGATTTGAATGAATTGAAGTAGGTTAAGTGTTTGAAATGTGGTTATGGATTGGGTCTATTTTGGCAACAACTATGAGGTAGGAGAAAACACTACAGCAAAACAGACTTTTAGCGGCGTTTTTTTTGGCCTTTAGCGGCGTTTTTAAGCGCCACTAAAAGTGTTTGCGGCGCTTTTGTAAGCGCCACAAAAAACGCCGCTAATAGACGCGCCGCAAAATTTTGCGGCGTTTATGATGAAAAACGCCGCTAAAGAACATGGTCTTTAGCGGCGCTTTTCCAAAAACGCCGCTAAAAGTCCTGGTCTTTAGCGGCGCTTTTCCCAAAAACGCCGCTAAAAGTCCTGGTCTTTAGCGGCGCTTTTCCCAAAAACGCCGCTAAAAGTCCTGGTCTTTAGCGGCGCTTTTACCAAAAACGCCGCTAAAAGTCCTGGTCGTTAGCGGCGCTTTTCCCAAAAACGCCGCTAAAAGTCCTGGTCTTTAGCGGCGCTTTTCCCAAAAACGCCGCTAATTTGCACAGATTTCTGTATTACCATTTTTTCAATATTATACCCCTCCTGCATTAAAACCAACCAATAACAGTAAATACAGCATATAATTCCATCACAAAACAGCAAATTTAGCATAAAAATCACACCAAATACATTAATTCTAAATAATACTTGAAATTTAATAAATTAAATGAATGATAACTGAAAATATTGTAACAATAATGTTAAATGTAATAATGTCAAAACATTCTTACAACGAGAAACTAAATGTGTCTAAGATGACGGTTTCTGCGACTGCTCAAACATCTGCATCATACGCTGCAGCTGTTGCTGGAGCTCTTCGTACTTTCTGTTCTGCTCTGCTAGCATCGATGATGCCTCTGCCTCTCTCGCAGCTGTCGCTGCCTCTCTCGCTGCTGCTGCTGCCTCCCTCGCTGATGCCGCTTCCGCATCCGCTCTAAGCTGTTGCTGGAGTTCTTCATATTTTCTTTGAACATCAGCAATTTGTTGCCTCTGCTCAACCGTGCTCTCTTGCATCTGAGCTATCTGGTCTTGTAGCCTCTGAACTTCAGCACGAGATTGACTCCCGGAAGGCATGTACTGCTGGGAGCCGGATCCAAAATATTGGGTCGGGGTAACACCGGATCCTTTAGATCGAACCCGACCATACCTTTCAAGTCCAAAAACATCAGTGATAATTCTATTAAAAATATACTAAAGATTAACAGAACTATCAGTCGAAGCAGTCGTACCTTTCAGGACCCAAAACATCTGTAATAATTCTATTATCAATCTCGTCAAGATTAACAGAACTATCAGTCGAAGCAACCGCTTCATACTCCGCCTTTTTCTCCTTTAGTTTATCCTAATAAATCAATGAAAGAGTTAGAAACTATAAATAAGAAAGAATGCAACATAATTTAACATTTTAAATTTAAAACTATAAATGATGAATTAAACTATTATAATTAAACATTATAAATATTTATAAAATATAAAATTTTATTAAGTAAATATACCAAAATTTCTGCAGCTTCGGATGTCATCGGAGATCCATCCTTCTTTCTATGCGTAATGTCAAAAAGCTGAACGCGTCCAACTTTTTGACCAGTCGAAGTTTTCTGCATTTTAGCAGAAAAAATATAATTTAATAGTATAAAGTAATTAATATTTGACAGAATTAATAAATTATAATACCTCGGCCTCAGCTACACAAGCAAAACTTCTAGAACCTGCCGTGTGCGTGAATTTCTGTTGCTGTCTGCTGCTTATTCCAACTCGCTCACGGTCCTACATAATGCAATTTGAATTATATATATAGTAAATACTATAAACCAAATAATTTCTAAGATTTTAGAAGTACGTAATACCTCTCCTTTTTTTGAATTCCAAAATCTAACTGCATCTTCCCATTGGTACCTCAACATTCCCGGTGGAACATTTCTTAATTTTTCGTCGAGGCTTATGTCTTTCTTAAAATATTGTTTTTTGAGCGTGCTTTTATTGTCTCTCCATTTTTTACCCAATGTCTTCTTAATATAGTGATCAGAGACATCTAAATTAAATCTAGCCTGAAGAAAAAAAGTATAAAAAGTTAATATAAATGAAAATTAAATTAAAGTATTATAAATTACATTCACGTTTTGGTACCTTAATATTTTCGAGAGCCTGATTTTTGTTGGCATCAGGCATGTGATGCCATGATTCGTAGTTAATGGGCAACATATTGGCATTTCGTGAAATAATGCCCAAATAGCTTCCTAACAGTCGAGCTTCAGATCCAACAGGCTGGCCATGATTGTTTCTCCTTACTTTAACACGATTGGCAGGCTCTAGGTCGTATAAATCTTTAAGTAGTGTACGTCCCCGAGCTTTACGCGTCCCACCACCTTCAGCTGAAAAATGATATATTATTATCTTAAAATTGAAAAATGAATCAATAATAAAATTCAACATGCATGTAAAATAAACTTAACATTACTTTCAAATTCTCCAGGCTCATCATCTATGTCCGGCAGAGTAGAAGATCCAACAACTGTTTGCTGTTCACTATTTCTTTCTTCTGAATTTGGAGTATCGCGAACAATATTAAAATCTCGAAATAATCGTCTTCTAGGCATTTTTTCCTGCAATACACGTAAAATAGTTCAAAATTTTAGTAACAAATAACAACAATAATAGGACATTTAAAATAGTTAAATTATATAACATGCCCAACATTAAAATTATAATATTACATATAAATAATAAATCGTAAAATCTTACTAAATCATATTTCGTAAATATCTTCGTCCACATCTTGACGAACCCATTGAAATTGTTGACTAGTACTAGGGATATTTTCGTTTAAGTTTTGTTCTGGAAAAGGCAATGTTTCTGATCTTTCGACTATGTCATCTCTACTTCCACTGCCAATGTCGAAAAAGTCTCTAGGGGTGTTTCGAAGTACAACGTACCAACCCTCATCAATTGGATCTTCCGAGTAAAAAACTTGTTTAACTTGAGAAGAAAACACATACGGCTCATCCATCAGTTGTTTTCCGGTGTGAATCAATCGAGAGAAATTCACCATTGTAAAGCCATATTGATCGACTTTAATTCCACGAGCCGTATTCACATCAGCCCAATCACCTCGAAATAAGACAACTTTGCATTTGCCGTAATAATCCAACTCAATGATGTCAGTAATAAGTCCGTAGTACTCCAGATTCCCCTCGACCGGATTACTGTCCCTAGCACTAGCATAACTTGTAATCGAAGAATTAACAACAATTCCGCAATTTTGGGTTCTCCTCAATCTCTCGCGATACTTTGTATGAAATCTGTATCCGTTGATAAGGAAGCCACTATATCTTTTAACTAATCTGTTTGGACCTTGTGAAAGCCATTTAACGTCGTCATTTACTTCATTCCGACTCCAAACCTATCAAGTCGAAAGTAAATCGAGTAATTATTATGAGAAAACCTTATTACTTGTTAATGAAAACTTAAATTGCATACCATTTGGCTTAACCATTCATGGAATGATTCTGCGAACAACTTATTAATTTCTCGTCGATTTAATCTTCGAGATCGTGCACGAGCTCTCAATATTTGTTTGTACTCACTACGGTAAAAAAGGTTTCACTTTGTTAGAAGACAGACAAATCATAATTGATGAGTATTTATCAAATTGTAGAACTTACTTCTGAAATGGTTCCATTGAATCGTGATGAAAAAGAACGTATCGATGCGCTTGGACCCACGATCTATCGTCTAATTCTGTAATTTCGATTTTGCCGATCGGTTCTCCGAAACTTTGAAATAAATAAGTTTCAGCCAAATTAGGATCTGTGAGCCCAGCATTTCTACTTGGTCTGTTCATTCTAGTTTCAACATCTTCCAAATACCTCGAACAGAAAGTCATACATTCCTCTGCCAAGTAGCCCTCGGCAATTGATCCTTCCGGATAACGCTTATTACGGTAGTATGACTTCAATTTGGAAAGGAACCTAAACACGATATACAACATTATCAAAAGTTGCAACTAAAGCCATGAAAGAGCTGAATGAAGGAATATTTTGCAAATAAAGTAAGACCTTTCAATGGGATACATCCATCGGTAGAAAACGGGTCCACCAAGAAGTGCTTCACGCGGGAGATGAATTAACAAGTGCACCATAATAATGAAGAAGGAAGGCGGGAATATCTTCTCCAGATTGCATAAAGTCAATGCGGCTCGATCTTGTAGTCTCTCAAGTTCTTGAACATTCAAAACTTTACCACAAATACCTTTCATTATATTTGACAGTTCAATTACAGGAGCCGTCACCTTTTTCGACATACAACACCGCATAGCAACTGGCAGTAAGTCTTGCATCAATATGTGATAGTCATGCGATTTTAAGCCATATAATCTTCGATCCTTAAGACTCACACATCGCGATATATTTGATGCATACGCATCCGGGACCTTTATATCCTTCAACACCGTACATAACACTTCTTTCTCCGTCTTCGACATTGAAAAAATTGCGGGCGGCAACTGATATTTCATATTTGGAAGTGCTAGGGGATGAAGCTCACGCCGAATTCCCATGTGGACTAAATCAAGTCGACTCTGAAGATTATCTTTTGATTTTCCATCAACATTCAAAATAGTCCCAATGATGTTCTCGCAGACATTTTTCTCTATGTGCATGACATCAAGATTATGGCGTAAAATCTGATGCTCCCAATAAGGCAACTCGAAAAAAATACTTCTTTTTTTCCACAAGTCCGCCTCATTAGGATCATCCTCTTCATCAGATTCATCATCAGATTCATCCCTAGATCTTCTATTTCTATGCGGGTTTGCCGATTGATTCATCTTGCCATAAATGAAATTCATATCTTTCAACATTAAGAATATTTCGGATCCACCGGTCTGCGAAGGAGCTGGTCTGAACTCTTCAGTACCATCAAACTGAGCACTCTGAAATCTAAATGTATGATTTTCCGTTAACCACCGACGATGCCCCATGTAAGAGAACTTCTTCCCATTATATAACCATTGCGAACATGTCTGCGCAGCACAACACGGACAAGCATAACGTCCCCTGGTACTCCAACCAGATAAATTAGCATAAGCCGGAAAGTCGTTAATAGTCCACATTAAAGCCGCACGTAAATTAAAGTTCTCTTTTCTCATTGCATCGTATGTCTGAACACCAGCCCATAGTTGTTTTAACTCGTCAACAAGTGGCTGCAAATAGATGTCAATATCATTCCCCGGCCCTTTCTCTCCAGGTATAATCATAGACAAGATAAAAGAAGATTGTTTCATGCAAACCCATGGACGCAAATTGTAGGGAACAAGTACCACAGGCCAAGTACTGTACGTTGTGCTCATGAGTTTGTAAGGGTTAAATCCATCGGATGCTAGCCCAAGCCTCACACTCCGAGGATCGCTTGCAAAGCTTGGAAATTTGGAGTCAAATGATTTCCAAGCTAAAGAATCTGCAGGATGCCTTAACAACCCATCATCTGTTCGTCCATCACGGTGCCACGTCATTGATTCGGCTGTCTTCGACGACATGAAAAGCCGTTGAAGCCTTGGTATTAGCGGAAAATATCGTAAAATCTTAACTGGCTGCTTCCTTGACTGTGTATCGTGTTCATCCTCGTTACCATCCTCTGTATTTCTATTAATCCAACGGGATTGACCGCATACATGACAGCACAGTTGGTTTATCCGGTCGCCCCAGTACAACATGCAGTCATTTGGGCAACTATGGATTTTGTTGTAGCCAAGGCCCAAATCCTTTATCAGTTTCTTCATGTCTTTCGAAGATTGAGGGATTTTCGCAAACGGAAACATTTCTTGCAAAAACTCTAACAGCATTGTCAACGAGTTTCCGGTCCATCCTCCCAAACATTTCAAGTGAAAAAGACGAATACAGAAAGACAGTTTGGAAAATTTTGACCCCTCATACAGTTCTTCATTCATTTCACCAAGTAACGTGTAGAACCTCGCCGCTTCTTCATTTGGCTGTTCATCAGGTACACTTCTTCCCCCTTCGGTGAAAGTATTTCCACCAAAATTATAAGCATCAGTTGCACCCAAGTCAGGTGGAAACGACCCGAAATCATCACTGCGTATATTAAAAACATCCTGCAACATACCTTCCATATTATCATCTCTAACATTCTGATTCTGATTGTAAGCAGTATGAGGATAACCCATATTCATCGATGAAGATGCTCCACTAGATGTACACTCTCCATGGAAAATCCATTTTTTGTACCCCCGGACAAAACCATCAACAACTAGATGTTCGTAGACAACTTCACGACAATACCAATTGATATTGCAACACTTCTTACACGGGCAAAGAATCATATTCTCTTGGCTTGCATTTTGAAATGCGAAATTCAGAAAAGTTTCTACTCCATTTCGATACCTATTGCTTACCCTTGACAATTTCATCCAACTCCTATCCATTTCGTAGTTGTTGAAGTCTAAACTTGGCAATAAATTACACGGTTAAATTGTTAATTTATAATTTATGTAAGTAATGATATGATCATATATATAATTGAATGCAATGTAAATTATGTAAATTATCTAAGTTATGAAGTTTGATCTTAAAATTATGTAAGTTATGTATTCTTTAAGATTCATCATACGTGGCTTTGTTACACCTGGGGAGGATCCGTTATATCTTACGGTGAGATATAAGGCAACCCGTCAGGTTTCCAGCCTATATACTTTGAATCTTTTTTTTAAAAGAATTTCAATTTTAAAATGAATTTTCTTTTAAGGTTCATCATACATGGCATTGTAAGTTATGTATTATGTAAGTTATGAAATATGATCTTAAACTTATGTAAGTTATGAAATTTGATCTTAAAATTATGTAAGTTATGTATAACGAAAGTTATGAAATTTGATCTTTAAACTAAATGCTTATATTTTAATTATTACATTAAACTACATGTATTATGTAAGTTATTTAAGTTATGTATGTTTTAAATTACTTATGTAAGTTTTAAATAATATTTATTTATTTAAATAAAAATTATAAGTTTTAAAAACATTTAAAAATATTACATTTGAAATCAAACATTATTCTATGAATTTAGATAACATAGATTATATAAATGTGTAATATTTTACAGAAGAAAAAATAACACAAACTTTAATACAATTATAACTCTTTTACACATTAGAGCTCTTTTAAATTAAAAATCATAAGTTCAATAATAATTTAATACATTAAAAGTTAAAATTAAAATATAGTTTAAACATTACAACTCTTTTAAATTAGGAATAAATAATTTATTCAAGATTATTTAAAATTTTATAAAAGTTAAGATTATAATTAAAAACAGATTAAAATATAAATTTATTTAAAAATTCGCTTAACGTTAGAATTACAATACAAGTTTTTAAAATGTTAATTTTAAATGATAAAAATATCATATTTAATATAATTTGTAATTATTGTTTGACTTTTTTTAAACTAATTATAATATTTTATAATATGATAAAAAACATATTTAATTTGTTAAATAATATAATTAAAATTAGTTTTGTTTTCAATAAGAAATAAAATATGTTTTCAATAAGAAATAAAATATGTTTTATTAATATTATACTGATAACAGAATTTTACTACCATTTTATATCATTTTATATCATCTTATATGCAAGATTTTAGCCATTTTATTTTACAATTTTTAAAATTTTGGTCTTTATTATTATTATTATTATTATATTATTATTATTATTATTATTTGTTAAATTAAAGTTAATCAGAAAATTAATTTTTACATTTTTAAATTTAACAACAACCAAAAATTACAAGAATTAAATTTAATATATAACAAATTTATAACATTTTTTAACAATTAAATTTTATATTGTGTTTATGTTAATCTTTATATCATTACATATCTTTAACTTAGTTAAATTAGAACCAAGTTGTTAATGTACTTGATGTATTTTTTGTTGACGTTTGAGCTGATAAATTAACTTTACCAAGTGTGCAAGTTTAGTTTAGTTTCAATGTAAGTAGTGGTAGTAGGTAGATGTTTAGGTGAAATTTGTTTGTTTTTTATTACCCTATCATTATGCCTCAATTTGAAGTTAATGAAAATACACATTTTCTTCTTCAATTTTTTTGGCTTTCACTCAAGCCACGCATCCTAGGCTTAAAAATTCAATTACAACTTTCACAGCTATAGGCTTCAAATCGCAACATTCTTAGCAAAATGAAAAGAAATCAAACAAAGCAGAATACCATAGTTTAAAACTTCATTTTACAGCATTTAAATTGATCAATTTGCAGCACAAAAGAGATATATATTCACAAAATGGTTTAACAACCTCCAGCAAGCAACAACATATAAATAAGAATAATAATGATTTCATACCTGTTAAGTTATTACCACCAAATCCAATCCAACAGTTGCAGGAGCAGTAGGAAGCAGTAACTGAGATGCAAACAACATAAGATCAATTTACTTCATACAAATATATATTAAAGACGTATATTAAAAGAATAACTTAAGCATAAACAATTACAAACAATAACTTACATGTAAATGTAAAAAAAAAAAATTTATAAAAACTTAGACCATATTGATTATTTCTACATTTCAAGTTTCAGTTTACTTTACAGTTCTGCACATGAAAAACAATGATATACATTTCAACTTGTTGATTCGAGCAATATATATATATATCAACTATAATTAGAATTTACCATTACTGAGTACAATCAAAATAATATTTAAAATATATTCAAAGTTAACTAAAATAGATCTAGTAAAATCTATACATGATAAGATTTAGACACTTAAACAAGATTTATGCAAAATGAAAGTCGAACCTAAAGCATGAAGGTTCCAAGACCTTAGGCTTCTTCCACCTAAGGCATCAAAGTACTGCCACCTCAATCTTTGTCAATATGCCAAGATTTCATGTAAACATAATACAAATTAAACATAATACCCAGTACAGTAGATACACACACCAAGTGCTAGCAAATATTTACCTAAACCAGCTTGCAAATAGAAAACAAAAATTCGTAAAGCTTCCTCAAATGCTAACAAATTTCCTAAACAACAATCTAACACAACTACTCAAGAGGCTGGCAACATTTCATCAAAGGAGAAAAGAAATAATAAGTACAAGCAAAGAGAACATAGAGTACTTTTAAAAATAAGGGTGAAATTCACTACTATTACCTTTACAACTTTGGCCTTCTTAATTCAGTCTGACCAAAAAAGAGAAAGAAATAGAAAATTTGGAGCTCAGTAACTGCCCTGCAAAACCGTGCTCTATATCAAGAACTTGCTATGTAATCACATAACATAACTATATGTAGCTATTTTAATCACATAAGAAACTAAAAAAGTGAACTAAAAACCAGTAACACCAAAGCTGTCACCACATATGCTTGTTCCATAAGATAAACCAAAATCAAACATATGATCTTATTCGTACCTAGAAGATAAGAGGTTTATTCAAATCAACGATGAATTTGTGTGCAACCATCTTCGCAACTGCATTAAAGAAAAAATTCTGTTTAGTAAAGGATTAATAAATTACTAATTTTTTTAAAAGAATAACAAAAAGAGTGAGGATGACACAACATTCCACTTATGTCAGACTAACAAAAAGAGGGACGAACCACAAATTAATTTTTTTTTAAAGTTGTTCAAATTATAAAATACTAAACAAAGATTCGATTACATCATATCTCAAGCATCAATCAAGAATTTGCAGGAAAAGGGGAAAAAGAAAAAGAAACAGTGCTACTAAAAAATTTAGTAAATCAAACACTTATGTTCCTATTACCCCATTTTTCAAAGCACCCAACCAGCATAATAACACAATGTACTTAATATCATAAGCTACTCTAATCCCTAATTCTGACAATTTTTCTTAATGTGAAATCGAAACAAAAATGTTTAATTAAAAAATTAATAAAAAGAGGCAAGATATTTAGGACTGAAAAAAGCTCATGAAAATAAAGAATTATCAAAAACCCCCATCAATCTGAAGCTAATTTACCCACATTTCAACAACAACAAAAGAATCGACACACATAGCTGCAAGTTTCTATACAGCAGAGGGACTAAAAAGGGGGGAAACGATTTACCTTGTGGATGAGGTGCCGGGATTTGTTATGAGGGAGGTCGAGAGAGACAGAAGACAAACTGGGTCATGCGTACCAATGTTCCCGATGGAGGTGGATGATTACCACGACGGAATAGGTGGATCTACTGGCGTAGGATGAGCAGTGAAAACGGAAAGCTGATGGAAATAGCTGATAAAACTTTGCCGGCGAATAGCTAAAGGAAAAGGGAAACGGGTGTTCGGGATTCAAGAAAAAAGAAAATAAAAGCAAAGCGCAAAGGGATTTCGGGATTTCGGGATAGAGATGAGAATAGGAAGAGGAATGAGATGAAAGTTAGGGATTTCGGGAAATCATAGATTGGGGGAACAGAAATCAAAAGAGATGAAAGTTAAGCAATTTTACACAAACGGTAACAATACGGCGCCGTTTTACACAAACAGATTTGCGGCGTTTTTTATAAGCGCCGCTATATACCCGCTTTTTGCGGTTTTCACGAAAAACGCCACTAAATATACAAAACTACGTCGTTTTATTTACAACAGAAACATATTTGCGGCGTTTTCACGAAAAACGCCACTAAATATACAAAACTACGTCGTTTTATTTACAACAGAAACATATTTGCGGCGTTTTTTACGAAAACGCCACTATTCCCAATTTTAATTTTTTTCCCATTTTTCAATTTTAATTTAATTCTAATTTTAACCTAAATTTTCCTAAGTTTTTCCTTTCAAAATTTTCTTAATTTTAATTCTAATTTTGTTATCATATATTTATGGAAAAGATAAATATAAAATATTTATTAAACAAATGTACAATTAAAGGCGGTGGAAAGTTTAACAAAAAATAAATTTAACATATTTAAAATTTAATATTTAATATTTAATTAAATATTATTTTGATACTACGTATTTAGAAAATTAAATTATAAATTGCAGTGTATAATTATATTGCAGGAAAAACCCAATAAATTATGTTTTTTATTTTGATTTATATTCTAAAAAACAATAAAAACCCAATATTCTAATAATAATAATTTACATTTATCTTATTTTGATTTATATTCTAAAAAATCCAATATCAATCCCTAAATCATAAACCTTAGACCTTAAGCACTAACCCACAAATAGCTAGCCTTAAAACCCCAAACTCAAAACCCCGAACCTTAAATACTAGACCATAAAACTCGAACCCTAAACTACTCTAAACTACAAACCCTAAATCATAATCCGATACCAACTTTTTGGGAATTCATGTAGCCAATGTTAGTGTAGTACAAAACATATATTTTAATATCTAACACATTAACCATAAATCCCTCATGAGGGATTTCGATTTCAGGTCATATAGATAACACCCTAAACCATAAACCCTAAAATCCTAAACTAAAACCATAAACCCTAAAATCCTAAACTAAAACCATAAACCAGAAACCTAACACAGTAACTATTTCCCCTCAAACCCGTAACCCTAAACCCATAAACCATAAACCCTAAACCTAAAACCCTAATCCATTAACCATTTCATTCTAAACCCCTAACCCTAACCCTAACCATTAACCACTAACACTTAAACCTTAATACCAGTAAACACTAACATATTAAATACTATACAATAAACCTAGACAACAAACTTTAAAACACTAAACCCATACACCAAAATAACAAACCCTAAACCATGCATGAAATTAATATACTAAACATTAAACCCTAAATCAATTTTAATAGCTTAATTTATAACTTAAATGAAAACTTCTATATTGTTTAGTTAACAATTTGTAACTTTTCATAATTAAGTAACTAAAATGAAACTTTCTCATAGCTTATAAATGAATGTATCAAAATAAAATATAATTCAAAGCGAGAAAAATGAAAAAATATGAAAAACTTTTAGCGGCGTTTTCCCAAAAGCGCCGCTTAAGACCAGACTTTTAGCGGCGTTTTCCCAAAAGCGCCGCTTAAGACCAGACTTTTAGCGGCGTTTTCCCAAAAGCGCCGCTAAAGACCAGACTTTTAGCGGCGTTTTCCCAAAAGCGCCGCTAAAGACCAGACTTTTAGCGGCATTTTCCTAAAAGCGCCGCTAAAGACCAGACTTGTAGCGGCGTTTTCCCAAAAGCGCCGCTAAAGACCAGACTTTTAGCGGCGTTTTCTAAAAACCGCCGCTAAATACCAGACTTTTAGCGGCGTTTTCTAAAAAGCGCCGCTAAATACCAGACTTTTAGCGGCGTTTTCCCAAAAGCGCCGCTAAAGACCAGACTTTTAGCGTCGTTTTGGTGATAAACGCCGCTATTGCTCTTTTTTTGCGGCGTTTGTCTTCAAATGCCGCTAATTGATAATATTTGCGGCGTTTTTACTTAAAACGCCACTAAAAACGCCGCTAAAAGTCTGTTTTGGTGTAGTGGTATTTCGTGTTTTTCTATTATAATTCTAATGAAATGCAATTTTTTAGAATGTAATTGTCTGTACAACATTTATATACTGTTACTTTTTTTTTTGTCTAAAGGGGAAGTTACATTATTACAACGAAATGTATTGATTAAAATTTTAGAAAAGTTATATTATCACATTTGGTTCATTAAATATTTTTAAGTGAATATAACTATACTTACAAAATTGTCCTTGTTAAATAAAAAATAATTTCATGTATTTAATATGTACAATAAATTTTATTATTAATAAACTAATATTTTAATTGATATTTTTTAAAATTATCATTTTAATTGATTTTTTTTTTGTTTCAAATTAAGTTGCATGTATTTTCTAAATATGAGCATCCATATAGAAAACTTATTTTTTATCAGTTGTTTTGCTTATACTTTGGACGTTGCTAATGCTGTGACGGAGGCTGAGGGAGGCTGAGGGAGCAAACTGAGAGCTGAGCGTTGGCTTATTTAACTTTCGTGCGATGTTTTTGTAGGTTTTAGTTACAATTATATTGAAATTTTCTTTTGACAAGAGAGGAAAACGATATTATATATTATATATATAATTAAATATGCATATTAAAAATAAAATTAGAAAACAATAATTTATTTTTAGAAAATTTGTCACCCCAAACTCGGCCTAAAAGTTTAAATCGAATCTGAATGAGTTACACCAACGTAGTAAAAATGTAAATCTGAATGAGTTACACCAACGTAGTAAAAATGTACTTTTTTTTTGAAATAGTATGACTAGATTAATACAATAAAGATAAAAACCAAACCTAGTTGGGCTTTAGTCCCCCCAAAAAAAAAACAAAAACAGAATGAACCAAACAAAAGAAAAAAAAACGAACAGGCCTACTAACCAAGACAAGCCCAAAAGCGTTAAAACAGAAAAACAAAATGGTGCTAAATTCAAAAATTAAATCCAGTCAAATCAGGACAACAGCTGGCCTCCATTAAAACTGCACTCTGTCAAATCCCCACTGACCAGCCATTAATGTTGGCGATTTCCAAGGTGTGATGATAACGTTTTGCTATCACGCTTTTGACTCTTCTCTTTCCCCCGCCTTCTCACTTCTACCTTGCTTGAGACCCTAAAAGTTCTGATCGAAAACATCCATGTGCTGAGCGGCCAAAATAGATTCTTTTGTAACCCTCCGCTCCCTCTTTCCTTCCTATCTCGCTGACGATCAATTTGGTTCCCGTAAACTGTCATACCTCGCCTTTGCTTCAGCATAGAACGACACTCCCCAGTCCAGGTAAAATTCTTCTTTATTCTTCAAAGATTCTGTTGCTATCGTGTGTGCTAAAGTATTTACAGATCTAGAAATGAACTCGAACCTTATCGCTTTAAAATCTGACTGCATTCGATGAATATAAAAAATGTATGAACCTATTAGAGATCTGTCTGGCGAAACATTTCTACATTTTTTGATAACTGTAAGCGAATCGCCCTCAATGATAACATCTTCCTTTTGCATATCAATCCCTAACTGAACCGCTTCTCGGCAAGCCAAAGCTTCGACTGCGAAGGCGGAGGCCACCTTCTCATGTAGTCTGGACTTCGAAGCGAGAACAGATCCTTCATAATCTCTGACCACTATTCCTGATGCTGAGAGATGCTCCTTTATGTCAAAAGTGCCATCAAAATTGATTTTCACGGTCTGGTAAGGTGGGTGTTGCCATCTGTTTACATTTTTTGAACTTTTGACTACTTTGGGTTTTGCTCCGTCAATTTTTTTTACATAGTTTCTCACAAAATCTGCGATCTCCTTACCTGTTCTGCTTCTCTTTTCATGAACCCGAGCATTCCTATCCCCCCAGATGGCCCAAAGAGCTACACAGAAAAGTCTACATGAATCTAAAGAAAGAAGAGCAAAAGACGAGGTGAGCCACTGTTTAAAGTCTGCACTAGGATCTTGAATCAATTGTATTTCAGTTAAATATGACCACATGAATACTGATGTTGGACAATCTCTAAACAGTTGAAACAACGATTCTGATCCTAAACCACACCGAGGGCAAGAACCATCCGAAGTTAACTTTTTGAGTGATAAATTTACCCTTGTGGGTTTGTAATTCCAGGAAGCTTTCCACATGTTGATTTTAATCTTTGTAGGTAGATCAATACACCATAGCTTTTTGTAAAAATCAGAGTAGTTAAATTGTAACGCATAAGCGCTAGGATCAAGGCTCTGTAATAGTTTATAGGTGCTTTTGACCGAGAAAGCCCCAGTTGGGTCAGCCCTCCATACCCTAAGGTCATCATGCGGATGCTTTGCTAAAGGGATGCGAAGGATCTTGTTCACCTCATCAGCTCCGAAGATATATTCAACCACCTCTCTTTTCCATTCTCTTGCTTGACAATTAATAAGTTCAACGACTTTATTATCACTTGACCCTGTATAAGAAGATAATAATCTTGAATTAACGAGATCTGGAACCTACGCATCATGAACAATAGAGATACTAGCACCCGTTCCAACTTTCCAAATCAGCCCTTTTTCCAAAATACCCCTTGCAGCCCAAATACTACGCCAAGCATATGAATGTCTATTTCCCAATTGCGAATTAGGAAAATCACTTTTTGGAAAATATTTTGCCTTAAACACCTGCGAAACTAAAGAGTTTGGATTTTCTAAAAAACGCCATCCTTGTTTAGCCAACATAGCTGTGTTAAATTGGGCCATATTACGGAAACCCAAGCCTCCTTCATTTTTTGGCCTGCATAAATGACTCCATTGGCACCAATGAATACCCTTCCTGCCCTTTCCCTTTTGCCACCAGAAATTAGCGAAAATGCTTTCCATCTTTTTGCATAAAGAATTCAGAAGAAGAAAACATGACATTGCAAAAATAGGAATAGCCTGAAGGACCGATTTGATGAAAACCTCTTTGCCCCCTTGCGATAGCATTCTGTTACTCCACCCCTCAATGCGCATAGAGATTTTATCTAGGAGATTCTGAAACGATTCTTTTTTCCTTCTATCAATCATGTTCGGAAGGCCCAAATATTTCTCTAGATTAGTAGCAACTCTGACTCCTAACAAGCGAGACACCACTGCCTTATCTTCTTCAATAGTATTCAAACTAAAAAAGACTGTTGACTTCGAAAAATTCACACACTGACCTGAACAAAACTCATAGTCCTGTAGAATGTCCTTCAGGAGTTTTGCTCATTTGTGAGAAGCCTCCCCAAAAAGAATGCAGTCATCAGCAAATAACAAATGTGAAATTGCTGGCCCCTGCCTGCTAGCTTTAGCACATTTGATTAAGCCTCGTCTTTTGGCTGTTCTCATGAGAGATGAGAGTCCCTCGCTGCAAATCAAAAAGAGAAAAGGACTTAATGGATCCCTCTGCCTAAGTCCTCTAGATGGCTGAAACAAATTCCCCTTCCTTCCATTTATGTTGACCGCATAGCTAACTGTAGTAACACACCTACGTAAAAGTTCCACCCATTCACAAGCAAAACCCATTTTTGTCATAACCTCCTCGATAAACCCCCATTCCACCCTATCATACGCCTTGCTCATATCCAATTTGACTGCCATAACACCTTTCTTTCCTGAACGTTTTTGATTAATCGTATGAAAAATTTCATAAGCTAGAAGCATATTGTCTGTGATGAGTCGCCCAGGAACAAAAGCGCTCTGAACTTTATCAATACATTTGTCAATGATCTTCTGCAATCGATTGGCTATAGTCCTGGCCACTACCTTGTAAATAACTGTACACAAACTGATGGGCCTGAAATTGACCAAATGCGTTGGTTTTGGGACTTTGGAATGAGAACAATATCTGTACTGTTGAAATCCCCAAATTCCTGATTTTCATTCAAAATCCCCAAACAGAATTCAGTGACATCTCGACCTACTATGTGCCAGTACCTCTGATAGAACAGAGCTGGAAATCCATCTAATCCTAGAGCCTTTGTAGGACCCATTCCTTTCAATGCTATCTGTATCTCTTCTTCTCGATAGGGAGCTAATAAGAACTCATTATCCTCCTGTTTTATTGTTCTTTCAATGCCATCTAAAACCTTACCAGGATCTGCCACCCCCTTTAACTTGAAAAGATTCTAGAAGAATGAAGAGGCTGCACTCAAAATTTCTGATTCCTCCTCGATTTCCATACCTTCATCTGTAACCAGCTTAGAAATTGTGTTTGTTTGCCTCTGAATTAAAGCGCATCTGTGGAAATATACTGTGTTTTTATCCCTGAGCTTTAGCCAATTCTGTCTTGCCCGCTGCTCCCAATACATCTCATCTTTGTCAATTTCCAGGTTCAAATGAATTTTAGTATCAATGAGCTTAGCCAAAGTGTCATCATCCCTTTCCCCTTCTGCCAAGGCTTCCAACTCTTTCATTAATTTTCTTTTGAGGCCCTCCTTATTTCTATTATTTGTGCGTGACCAATCCTGCAAACAGAGCTATAATTTTCCTAGCTTCTCCAACAACGTTCCATTATTTGCCTCCCAAGATTCACAAATGACTTTTTCTAAAGCTTCTTCCATGGTCCACCAAGCTTCGAAATGGAATTTTCTACTCCCAGTGAAAATTATAGACTTTTTTGTATTCAAAAGAAGGGGACAATGATCTGAAGTAGAGTATGGAAGATGCTGAAGTGTATTCAGCGGAAAAAGCTTAAGCCATTTCTCATTTGCAACCCCCTATCTAACCTCTCTCTTATATTTGTTTCTGGCAGATTTCCCCTTTCCCATGTAAAACTAGAAATTCATTTTAGTCGATTTAGACGATTTTGTAGTTTTGTTTTAGACTTGGCTAATACTGAAAGATTATAAAAAGAAAAATAAGACAAGTCCAAAACAGATTACAAATCCAAAGGATTAAATTGTAGTTATCTCAATGCAAAACAATACAAGCTCTCGCACGTCGTCCAATCCTAAATCAGATGCCTTCCTGACAGATAAAAGTAAGACAAATGGTGACTCACCAAGCACCGCGTGTAACCAAACTCAAATACAAATAAACAGAATGTGATATATAAATCATAGTAACACAAGCATTTGATAACAATTGTATAACCAGTACGAAACAGATCCAGAATATCACAAAGGTTCCAACAGAGGTAGTACAGCAGAACAAGGCAAAACAAAATAGAGCAGAACAACGCAATTCAAACAGAACATAACCGAATAGAGCAGAACAAAATAGGTTGGAACAGAGTAAAACAATACTGAACAGAACAGAACAGAACGGAACAGAATAGAATAGAACGAAGCATGTATGTTTATGTTAATGCAGTATTTTTCAACAGACCAGAATGCAGATTTATCAGAAACAGTTTTCCCAAACTCTGCTACACACCAGAATAGAGATCTCCCCCGAATTCATCCATCCAAAACACACCAATAAAGTTATCTCAGGTTTCCTAGCAACAATGACCCGCTACCTCGAGTTGCTTGGCAACAATGGCTTATCAATATGCAGTTAAATTGCCAATCAAATATATGTGGTTAAGCCACTATAGTGCAGTCAAACTGCCAGAACAGAAGTATGGATAAACTATCAGATAATGCAGATCATTAAACTGCCAGAAACTTCCTCCTTTTACTTCAACCCAAGTCCCATGCAATGTGTCATGGCATGCTTATGCAAAATCAGAGTAATGAGCATGTAAGTCATGCTACCTCTCAATAACAGAATCAGTAAATATGGGATTCCATGTTTTGTAAAACAGACTTATCAAACCTCAACGGACCATATTAGATTTGCCATGAAGTCACATGCACGGTTATAAATCAGAATCAGTAACAATCAGTCTAACATGTTTAGATATCACCTATTCTTCATCAACAGAGCAATGTAGAAGCGTACCAACAAACTTAACAGAATACAGATCATACCTAATAATTCACACACATAAACAATAGCAAATTACGTCCTGACGGATCCTACTTACTTAGGTTCAAACATAACATATATATGTATAGATCACAAGTTATTCATCATCAGTCTAACACGTTCAGATATCCCATATATCATCCATATATCAGTCTTCGAGCATTAGATAGTCATCTTACGATCAAATTTAGATCATAAATACATTATGGAGGTTAGTGCTCGTGTTGGCCAACACTCACGACCTAGACACATGCCTATGTCCTTACCCATGTGGCTCACACGGCCTGGGCACACGCCCATGTCGTCTGCCCGTGTGGTTCTAAATCATAAACAGTGAGTTACACGGCTTGGACACACGCCCATGTCCTTGTCCGTGTGGCTCACGGCCTAGGCACACGCCCATGTCGTCTGCCCGTATGGTTCTAAATCAAAAACAGTGAGTTACACGGCTTGGACACATGCCCATGTCCTTGCCTGTGTGGCTCACACGGCCTGGGCACACGCCTATGTCCCTGGATGTATGGTTCTAAAGTGTAAATTGTGAGTTACACAACCTGCACAAATGCCCATGTCCTTGTCCGTGTGGTTTTCACGGCCTGGACACATGCCCATGTCCTTGCCCGTGTGGCTCACCCAGCTTGGGCACACGCCCATGTCCCTGGCCGTGTGGTGTCGGCAGTCCCATTTTCCAATGACTGAAAATGCAGAAAAAGAGGGGTTTCGACACCCACCTGATATGGACTCAATGCAGGAGCAACAAGGATGAATTCTCGTCCCTAAATGATAAACAATTGTCCAACAAACAGTTAAGTTACGTCGAATAACTTTCGACACCAAACCTTAAATCAAACTTAGCAGCCGATGAATTAAACTAAAAGGAGAAGTCATATCCCGTACAGAATCAGCGTAATGTAACATAGAAAAAAGAAATAAACTTGAAACGATGAAGAAAGAAGCCAAAAGTAACGTTAGAAAATAAAATAAAAAACAAATGAGAACCATGAATAGCAAAGGAAGTTTTTGTTTTGGGGAAATTTTAACTACAATAAACTACCCTATAAGGCAATTTAGCAAAAACATCTCCATATCTTTTACCAAGACTCAAACATAGGACTAAAGGGTAAGCTGAGGCCTTACCATTGAACCAAAAAGCTTATTCTTAGTATTAATTGCACATAATTAACTTATAAACCACACATTCTAATGTAAGGGTTTAAGCAAAATAACAAAATTTTCAGAAATAAGATTTGAACCCAAAACCTCACACACATAACCAAAACATTTAACCACCAAACCATGTCAATTTACTTAACAAAAATTTCCAAAGTCTAAACTCAAATCGAGGGATGATCTCTTTTAGTTTCAAAATGCGGTTTCTTCTAGGCCGATTTTTTGGATGTTACAAAATTAGTAGAGTATGTTAGAAACAAGAGAACTAGTAGTAGTAAGGAGGAAGGAGGCAACACTTTTTTTTGAAGTATAACATACTAATACCCTAAATTAAAAGAAAATAAGGTTAATTTTATCTTATTTTTTAAAACTTTTTAATCTACATGAAAAGGTAACTTTCAAACCTTTTATCATGTGAATCACATTTCCATATTTATGAAAAAATTAACTTTCAAGGGAAAGTTATTTTCCAAAGAAAATAAATAAAATATGACATACCAGAATCACTTTTCAATTGATTTAGTTGTCAAGAAAGTGATCACTTTCCATCATACCAAACTCTACCTAAGATAATTCAAAATTCATTTAATTTTATGTATTCAATTTTTTTAATATATAATAAAAATAATAGTATTAATTTACAATGAAAGCGTAATTCGATATTAATATAAGCTGTACTTCAATATTTTATAAGACTTTATTTATTTAATTTTTTATTAGTTTTAATGTAATAATAAAAATATTCAATTAAAACTAATAAGATATTGATCATCTATAATTTTAAATACCTTAAATATTTACTGGTTTTGTCTATTTAAAATTTTAAACTTTTTGTAACAACTTTTAATTAATAATATAGTAATACTATTGTTTTAATGTTTAAAATTTAACAATAATAAAACATTATTTTAAAAAGTGTAAATTTTACATTATAAAAGTGAAAAAAATAAATACTTCTTATATTAAAAAATTGGATAATATTGTCTGTTATCTTATCACATTTTTCTATTTTTATTCGTGTGTGTTTTCTTGTTCTTTTTCGTCCTCTTTTATTTGCTCTCTGTCTTTTTTGTGTTTTCTTTAATGGAAGAAGGGTTGGCGAGTCTATGTATTGATGAGAAGGAGGAAGAGGTTTGGCAGATCCAAGGAATGGAGGTTGAAGTTGTAATGACCCAAAATTTACGGGCATCAGAAAAGTGCAATATCGGGCCTCCGTCTTAGTAAACCGAATTAGTAAATATTATTAGAAATATTTATGAGTCTAGTAGTGTGTTTAATTAGGTTTTAATTAAGTGATTTTAGTTTAATTAAGAATAATTAGTAAAAAAGATTAAGTTGAATAAGGGGAAAAAGTTGAATTATAGATAAATAGAAAATAAAAAGGACTAAAATGGCAATTAAGCCATTAATAAAAAATGAGCCGGCAAATATGCAATAAAAATCTATGTTATATTTTAATTATATAATTAATATTTTAGATATAAATTATGATAAATTAATTTAAAATAATTATATTATAAGATTTTTATAGGATAAATAAATTAAATTTTGACACATGGATAGTGATGATAATATACAAATGTAACAATGTATTTACGAACATTGTAATATATGTATTTGTGTATTAAATAGATATTTATTATACTTATTATCTAATTAATTGATAATATATTATTATATTAATGAATAAATTAATAAGTGACAAGTGTAATAAATTATATACATACAATTGTAATATACATATTTATTTACTTATTATTTAAGAAATAATAATATTTATTAAGTTAATATAATAAAATAATAAACTAAAGTAAAATAAAATGAAACAAAACAAAGCATAAAAGGAATAGAATCATTTGAAAACAGAGAAGGGAAAGAAGAAAAGAAAAGAAAAGGGAGAAATAGAGATTTTAAAGCTTGGAACTTAAATAGGTAAGTCAATAAAGTCCTTTTCTTTTAATTTTGATGTTTTAGAAGCTTTAGAACAAAGTCCTGTTGAAATTAAGTTGAAGTTTTGGAATTCATAGGTTTTTGAACATAATTCATGTTGAACAAAATGATGAATTAGGGATTTAATTGATAGAATTTTTAGTTAGAATTGATTAAAGGATTAAATTATAAAAGAAGCTATTAGTTTTACATAGTAGGGACTAAATTGCAAGAATTTCAAAATTAGGGTTTTATGATGAAATTTAAATAGTTATGTCTAAGTTTGGTTGAAAATTGAGTAGAAATAAAGTATGAATTGAGATAGAAAAGTAAGTGAAATTAGTTAAGACTAAATTGAAATGAAAGTAGAAAATTGAATAGAAATTCAATTAATTAGATATAAATTAGTAGTGTATTAATGATTATGAAATTATCTTAATTTTTCGTAGCTAATATCGCACCCGAGGCATCCACAAAGAAAGGAAAAGAAAAAGTGGACGAGGAGTAGACATGAGAATCACGGTTTGTATTACTATAATTCAAACTACTGTTTAGTTAATATTATATTTAAGTTTTTATGTATGGTAAGTAAATTAGAAGGTAAGTATTACTATTTACATGAATGAAATTGAAATGAAGTATGAATATGTTTGAGTATTTAAAGCGTTTATTGATTAGAAAGTGGAAAAAAATATTAAATTGAATTGTGATTAAATTGAAAGGTGTGTTTTGAATTAAAATGAGATTGATTTGAGAAATGATTTGAACACCCTATTAACTAGTCCTGCTGAGTCGGATATAGTTGGTATGCCATAGGACTTGGAAGAGTTTAGGGGACTTTTTGGTTTGGTCGAGGAGATACAGATGTTACTATATTTCTTCGGATTATCCAAAGAGCCATTTAATGCCTTTCTGATGTGTTTGGGAGGATTATTTATTCTGGTGTGTTTGGGAGGATTATTTATTCTGGTGTGTTTGGTTGGATTATTCTGGTGTGTTTGGTTGGAATCCATGTATCCGTCAAAGTCCGAGTCTTGTTAATAGGGGTAATTAAATGAAAAAGAAAATGAATAAATCTTGATTTGAATGAGTTGATGGAAGAAATGAGATAGTGAAATTAAGAATCAAAATGTGAAGTGAGAATGAGATATGAGATTTGAAAGCATGAACTTAAGGTTCTTGAATTGATCAAAAATGCAAATTGTTGATATATGATATCTGTTGGTAGGCTATTATAAATGAGATATTAAATTGATTGTAAAATTTGTTCTTATAATTTTCTATATTACAAGTTAATGTTATAATTTATTAATGTTATATAATTTGAATTATGGTAATACCACTGAGTATGGACATACTCAGCATATGGTTGTTTCCGTGCACAGGTCAGTAGAAGTCAAAGGTCCCTATTCAGCATCCAAATCAATCCCGACTTCAGCACAACATTGGTGATGTACTTTTCCTTTTGGTAAATGTGGCATGTACCTAGGTTATATACATGGGTCATATGATTTTGGTTATAAAGTATGGATGGTTTGTAATGTTTTGAACTTAGTCTAAGTGAAATGGTAAAAAGTATACTATAAAACTTGGTATTAAGTTTGAATAGAAAATGAATGAAGTTATTAGTAAACTTTGAATGATATTATGAATGTTTAATTATTAAATTATTGTGTTAATGAATTGGTTAAGATTTAGGTGTATTTGAGTATAAATTGTTTTGGTTGTGCCATTGGTTTTGGATTGGTTATGGTTTGAAATTGCAGGGAATGTTAGATGTTTATAAAGGGGTTATATTGAGTTCACACAAAAAAAATTACGAAAAATTTCCTGAGCACCCAATCAAGTCCCGATTTACTTCTAATTCATATTTTGGGCCTCGAGGGTCCATGAAAGGGATTTAATGAATATATTATATTATAAATTTTAATTAATTGTATAATATTCATAAATTATTCGTAATGTCCGGTAATACTCTGTAACCCTGTTCCGGCGACAGTTTAGGGTTAGGGGGTGTTACAGAAGCTCTAATCAACTATGAGTTTTGCTTTGTTGGAAGTTTCTGTATGACTAGTATTGTAAACTTCCAATCGATGCAAAATACCCTAGCCAACCCGTGGCACTCGATTGGTGGTGTACCCATTTTAGATTTAGGCGACACATTTTTTGTTCAGGTTCTTTTACGAAATTGATATTACGTGAGTCTTTGATAGGGGGCCATGTAATTTCAATACTCATCTTCACTAACGCGCCAGTTAAAGGAAGGGGAAGATTTGATGTTGGTCCATCTACTATACAGTGGTTTATGGGTGCAAGTCCCTCACGATTTATTTTCTAAGGCAATGGCTCGTCAATTAAGTAACTATTTTGGATTACGATGCTAAAGAAATTGAACAGGTGTTTCAAAACTACATGAGAATTCGAGTCCGATTGGATATTCGGGCACCCCTAAAGCATTGCAAGAAGCTTATAGTGTTTCAATGGACTCAGATTTATGCCCGATTTTACTATGAATGATTATCTTTGTTTTGGTTCTTGTGTGGGAGCCAGGGACAAAATGAGTTTTTGCCGGTTCGCATTTTGCTGGATTCTAAAGAAACTCTGTTGGGATGGAACATTTCCTTGAAGTGCAACCTTTGACGAGGAATGCCAGCGGTAAGCTATTGGTTCAAAGATGATGATGGGAGTTTGGCTTCTAAATTTGGGGAGCAAATTAAAGAGGAGGAAATTAGGCATGATCATGAAAAATCAAATTTCCTTAATCAGATAAGTCTTAATCTTGGATTAAATCTGGATGGTAATTTGAATAAAGGTGTAATATGTCAAGTATCAAATCAACCATCTCACTTATTTGCTAAAAATGGTACAAGCTCGTGTGGTGAAGAGGATCCTTTGTCGCATATATATGGGAAGAAACAACCCAAGAGGGATACGCCATCTGCTAACCCTAATTTGGTTGGGGATATGATTGACCATGTGATGATTGGCAACTTGAATGGAACAATTGAGTCTGTTAAATAGGCCAACCGGGATAAATAAGGCTTATTTTTTGGAACGTTCGTGGGTTGGGGAACCTATGGGCCGTTAGGCGCCTTCGGTCTGTACTGAGGGCTTATGATCCCCATGTAGTTTTTTCATTTTAAAAAAAGCTACCAGATGGGAGAATTGAATGTCTTCAGTGAATGTTTAGGTTCAATTAAGGTATCGATGTTAATTCAGAAGGTTTAAAAGGTGGTCTCTCTATAGGATGGAAACAGGAATGTATGGTTAATCTTTGGAGTTTCTCAAAATATGTTATAGATGTGGATTTTTTTTTTGATGATAGGGACTCTAATTCTTGGCAGTTTAAGGGTTCCTATGGATCTCTAAGTAGTTTTTAGCGCAATGGTTTGAGGGAGTTGATTCGTACATTGAGGTCTCAACTTGGTGATAGATGGTTGGTGATGGGAGACTTCAATGATATTGCTAACTCATTTGAGAAATGAAGGGGGAGTTTACGAGATAAGAATCAAATGATGACATTCAAGAAGGTTTGGCAAGATTGTGGGATGATTGATATTGGGTATATGGGTAGTTGGTTCACATGGGATTGAGGGCAGTTGCCTCATAATATATCATGGAACAATTGGACAGCTGAACGCCTCCAAATATGTGAACGTTCAAAATAAAAATCATGCAAATAAAAAAATATAAATATTTAAGTGCGGCGTTTGTAAGCGTATAGGTCAAATTGTAATATAGAAGTGTTATAATAGAATACCTGTAAGTATTCCGAGGATCATACCCAAGGGATTGCATATTGGAGAAATTATTATTAAATTAATTATAGAAATTAATTACTAATCTAATCGATTCACGAATTATTAGTGTAAATATAAATTAAAATATTAATTAAACTAATTAAACTAATTAACCTAAACTAACCAAATGGAATTTCCTATTCCTAGTGTCAATGATGTTAGCCTCTAGCCTATGTTGATTAAATCCTTAATTATCTAATTAAATAATTAATTATCCTAGATTGAGTTATTTATCACCCTTAGTTACGAATACAATTCCGGTCTCATCTTCGCTAAGGATTACCACCTAAGGCACCCTTCCGGTCTCTTCCTAAGCATACGGATACCCTTCTGGTCTCACTTGTCTATATATTCTATCAAGGACATCACTCCCTAATATACTAAGTACTCTTGAATAATCAACCAATATAAGATAAATAAGTACTTAACAAATAAATCAGTTTAATAATCGAATCATGCAAGATATAAATAAAGCACAATAATCTATCTGATTATTCATACAAACATTAATTAGCTAGATTAATGAAAGATTATTAAAAGAATAGAAAAGATAAGAAAAGATAAGAGAATGCTCATGAATAAATATATTGCAGCGCAGGTTCTGAACAATCTTCGCTCACAAACATTTTCACATCAAAATAGGATCTTCCGACTACGGAAGAATAAAAGGAAACTAAAACTAAAGAACTAAAGATAAAAATTGTTTGTAGAAATCTTTGTATTTGATTGGACTGATGGATAATTTGTGTACAAGAGCCATCTATATATAGGCTAAAATATGTGCACTTTATGTCTGATATGCCCCCAATAATAATAAATGTGAGATATCAACCAGTATCTTTAACTGCTTGCAAAATAAGGTTAGTGATGTCATCCCACGCACAAGCTACCATTGCCACGTCGGGATGCCATGAGGCTCGTCGGGATGTCGCATGTAATTTAGACCTAGTATGCTTCATAGTGTCGTGTCACGACATGACCATCGTTCTTTATAGCCTTGGGCCTAAAATGACTTCCTACACACTTAATTAACCTATTAAAACTTTCTAAGGTTCGAATTGGCCTAACAGGTCATCCACATTAGAAAATGCGTAAAAACACTTATTTTATTAACTTTTACTACTAGCCTACTAACTACTATAAGTGTAATAATTATTATTAAAAGTGCTAGAAAATAAGCTAAAGTGCATAAATATACTAAAATAACTACTACATTTGACGTTAAGTCAAATACCCCCATACTTAAATCTTTGCTTGCCCTCAAACAAGAAAAAACAAAAACAAAGCAAAACAAAACAAACTAGAAAACAAAACAACTAAAAACAAGAAATAAACATGCAAGAAGATAAAATGTACTAGTTCATAATGTAAGTAAACATATAACTCTAGAATGATATAAAATTAACTCACAATTTCTAAAATTAAAAAGAATAGTTCCCTAAATTACAAAGAAAATAAATAAAAGAATATTAAGCATAGGTACCCATCAAACTAAAAATATAAATATAAAAATATGTTCAAATGAATATAAGTGGTAAAAATATCAAAGCTTGGCACAACTGTCATCCATATAAAGTACTACTTAGGTCATATAGGACTTTTCAACTTGTAATGTTCTGTAGCTTAGGTTGGTTCAGAATTCAAAAACAAGCTCGATAAAATGGCTAAGCACAAAAGTATTTTGACACATTATATTGTCCCTTATACTCCCCCAAGTGTATGCCTAAGTTTTAGAATTGTTCCTAAGGAAAGGAACTTACTGATTCTAGGTTGCATGCTATCGATTGGGTTGCATGCTACTGATTCATGCATGCATGGAAAATTTCAATGGTTTGATGATCTGATAGATATGTTTGGCTTTATTTTAGCTTAAGAAGCTAACAAAGGTCTAAGTAACAAAGGCAAAGGACTTGCTAAGTAGATTACTATAGTAGACTTTCTGGTGTGTTCCTTCTTACTCTGTTTGTGTAAATTCCATTATTGTATAAACTGTATAAGGTAAGCTTTCTTTATCCACAACATAAATGTGGTATTTAGTCTCATGGTGTTCAACTGGTATTGTCAATGTGGGTATGGTCTGTTTATGTTTCGATGTGTAACACCCTTATTACTGTACAAGCCAGTACCACCAATATGTGATATGTGTTGATGAAAAAGGAGAATATGTTTTTGATGCCTTTGGTAGGGAAGTTTTATTGCCAATTGGGCTGGCAAATCACGAGAAAACATACATGACTAACCAGATATGATATGAGGAGTTAAGGGGGTGTTTATGAATACAACTGATTCAATATGATTCTGATTCTGAATTCTGGGTGCGAAGCTAGCATATGGATGGTTTGTGTGTATAAGTTATGTTAAGTTGACGGAGTGTAACCGCCCATGTGTCGTGTTAAGTTGGCGTATTAAGTCTGTTCATATCATGTGAACGCCATTGGGCGTACTGTGATTATTTCATTTAACTTTTCTAAAATGTTATGTATCTATATGGTGTTAAAGCCTGCTCATTAGTTGCATCATTTTATATTAGTTGTGTCTTCCTTATAGAGCTCACTAAGTTCGTTAGAACTTACTCTGTTATTCTTTCCTTCTTGGGCGTGCTGACTGAAGGAAGTAATTCTGTTGAAGGGACTACACCTGAGAACTGCTGATTATGAGCCATTTGTTTAATTTTGTATCATGTATGACCTTTGTGGGGGTGGTGTGTAGACCTATTTGTAACCGACTTGTATAACTATTTACCATTTTTTCAAGATACGATTTTATGAGAATTTTTATAAACCTTTCATGTATTTGTTTAATCTATTATATTTTGTTCTACAAGATTGTCTTATTGGTGTACCAATGATGTACATTGAAACTATTGTATGGAATTAACCGATCTTATGTTTATATAATCTATCAACTTATATAAGGCTTCTGCTAAATAGTTTTATTGGGAGTATTACCAATTGATTGTTTCGTCAATGTCATACTGAATGTTACACCAAGAACTCGATACTTTCGTAAGTTTCAAATATCCTTTGATAATTTTGTATGGTTTAAGTTGTGGCACTTTCTACTCGAATTCGGTGATCGGGTCGGGTAGGGGGTGTTGCAGATAGCATTTACAAATCACCTATATACATGCCACAAATTCGAACTTAAAATGATAAAAAAGCTACCAATTCAAAAATGGAATAGTGTGAACTTCTATGTTGATTTGACTTGACTTATTCCGCAAGGTGATCTACTAGTAAAAGGGAAAACAATAGGGTAAGCATATACGAGGCTTAGTAAGTTCATAGGCATTAAAAAAAACTTACCTCATATTACAACTAATCACAATAAGCTACTTAGCTTGGCAACATTTGCCTAAATATGGAAACACATATCAATAGGGTGAGTTTAACATATAATCACATCAAATGGTAATTCAAACATATATAATTTCAATTCACTAAAATCCACTTTCAATACCATATTCATAATCAATTAAACATTTAGCTATTTAAACATCAAATTCATATCATACACAGGTATCTTGTTACACCAGGTATCCCAGTTGAATATATATATACACATGTCAAGTTACCCGTCTGTGCTAAACTTTTAAATTGGCATCAGGTTACTAGTCCAGGCTAAACCTATGTCACAAGTATCTTCGATACATCAGTTGCTCGTCCAAGTTGAAAATATATATTTGTGTCAAGTTATCAGCCTAGACTAAACCTTTAATGACACTTTCAATTGCTTGGCCAAGCTGAAAACATACATGTAAGGTTGCCAGTCCAGGCTAAACCTTTAAAATACATTAGGTTACCAGTCCAAGCTAAACCCGTGTCACATGTATCTTGAAGTTCGCAACAAATATTGGATCTTGCTAATCGTCAATAATTAATCTATATAAGCGTGCACAAAAAAATTGCTAACTTCCCTTTGGCATTTTCAACACATATATACATTCCTTTACAATTCAGTCCAAATATCACATTTTGTACAAAACCGCAAAGAATCCAAAATTCAACCAAACATACACATATTCGTAATTCAAATACACAACAATTTAGACACAATCATACCATATGAACTTAACTAGTCAAATCAGCCAACGGGTTGAATTTGCAAGGACTAATCGATAATTTTGGCTTTTTCCTAATTATCTCCAATTGGTTCAATTCTCGATCTATATAATTATTTAATTCAATTTCATTTTTTGAATGCCCATAAAGTTTTGCATTTTATTCAATTTAGTCCTTAAAACTAAAATAGCCATAACTTTCAAATTTGAGCTTTGATTTCGAAACCAATCTCAATCACATCCTTCTTTGACCTTGTGTTATCTATTTATTACAAAATTTTTAAAACAATTTCAAAATTTATACACTTTAATCCTTATGTTCAAAAATTAACAATCAAACTTTATAATCTAGTCATTTTTCACATCTAAGCTTAAAATCTATCAATTTAACACCAATTTTTTTCAAGAAATCAACCATGACAACTTTAAAAAACTTTAACTGTTTTACAAATTGGTACATGAGTTAGCTAAATCAAGCTCCCATAACCTCAAAAACTTAAAAATTATAAGATAATGACTATATTGAACTTACCAAATCAAGGGTAGAATATGTTGAAGCTTTGAAAATGGCTTCCTAAGTTTTCTTTGGTGATTTTGGTGGAAGAGAAAGAAAATATAAAGATGATAACTTTCAATTTTTCTATTTATTGTCACACCCGGTTTCCACTACGTCTAAAAATTAAGAAATAATTGTGGGGTTAAATTGAAAGAAGCCATTAGTTGGCGGCCTTATAACAACCTATTTTTCAGTGGTGTCGGAAATAGTGGTCTTGAGACCACAAAATCGATGAGTAAGTCAATAATAATTAGTATTTAAATTATACGAGTCAATAATAATTTTATATTGAATTTTGATTTGATGAATTTTAATTAATTGAATAAATGGCTAGTATAAGTGGTTGTCCCAAAAGTTAAGTGGTTTCGGAAAATGAGGTATTTGGATCTCGTTTCTGTAAATCAAGCTCGTAAATATTTTTATTTAAATATTTACAGAGTTATTAAATTGATATGTGAAATTTTGGTTCGAAAATTTTAGCGTTTAGATAGTTAATTAAGTAAAAATAAATAAATTGCAAAAGTCATAAAATCTAATCACTATTGAATTTTTATTGAATAAATAGTTTAATTAGTAGATGTATGGGGACTTATGAAGTAACTAGACCATGTTTCAATATTAGTAGACGCTTAAAGCACTTATTTATAGATTTTTATATATTATTTCATAAGTTAACTAATAATAAAATAAGTAAAAACATAAAATAAAAATTTGGTATCATCTTCCTTATCATTTATCTGTAACACCCCAAACTCGGCCTAGATGTTATGGTCGAATCTAGAGTGATTACGTTAAATGGTTTGGAATCTAGCTTTCGTTTATTAAAAATAGTGTGAATCATTGTTACTCAAAAAGCCCGTTTTATTAGAAAATCATGTTGGTCATACCTTTTCAATTATAAAACTGTTATTTGTTTACAATTTCTAAATAAATCAAATATTTTGCAGCGGAATTTTTTAGAACATTGTATTTTGGAAATCGAGTTTGTTTTCTTGAAAATCGTTAATTACAGAAAATAGTCATTTTCGTAAAGTTGTTTTATCGCGTGTCATGCCAAAAATCCAAAACAAAAACAATCTCAAACGTATAGAGGGTCCAAAATTTACAAAACTCTCAAATCAGAATTTTTAAATAAGTCAAATTTAAGCAAATAGAGTTTATGGAATTGTGGACATAACTGAGCTCCCGTCACACTAACCCACCTAATTCTGAGGGTTTCCTGAAAGTGACAGACAAACAGAGAGTGAGTTTTTATAACTCAGTGAATAACTTAACAGAAACAGAATTATAGATTTAATACATAGCAGAACAGATACTGACGAATGTCTCATACAGAATCAAAGTCATATGTAAATTACAATCCTACATCCATCCGCTACACACCATCTCCGACCATCCCAACACACTATATAGGGTATGAAAGACCCATCTAGCCCTACACACCACTGAGTGTCAACATGACACTTTTCAGAATATTTGTAGCTATGCTGCCAGTATAATGGGTGAGAGATTGCCTCTTTCAGAACATTTCCTCCACATAATGTACGTCCCACCCCATAGTCAGATATAAATAGAAATAATAGATACTAGAATTTACATATCATACATGCTCGTATAACAGATGTAGAACATGCTTTATACATAATAGCCCTAAGGAAAAATTCTAAATTTTAGGCCTACACACCCGTGTGGCCCACACAACCCAAAATGGCTTGCCTTTGTGGCCCACACACGTCCGTGTGGTACACACGGCCCAAAATGGCCTAGATCGTGTGGCATCGATAGTGCCCAATTTTGGCTTTCGCCGTTCCCTATTTTTCGGGTTTCTCGTTACACACTGGGTCTAGATTCGATACGAGTGCTCCCACGAGATAACCAGAACCTAAAAGCACCGATTGGAACACTAAATCAGTAACAAAACCAAATGATTCATAAGACAAAATCCTCGATTTTCTCTAAACAAAAATACTACTTGAACCCCTACCAACAACACCCGAGAAGAAAAACAGTATCCAAATTCAAAAAAATGCTCACCTTTGAACGAACAACGCTTCCCAAATTCTAACTCGCCGAAGAATTAAATGCTTCTTGCACTTCTCCTAAACAAATCAACCAATTTTAACAATTAATTCGAACTTTCTTAATAAAAAAACTAAACACACAGAAAAGAGGTAATACATCACTTACAATTCAGTCCAATTGCCCACTAATTAGCTACAAGAACTCGCCCGACAATCAAAAACAAAAAGAATGGCAAGAATTGCCGTTTGAAGCACAAAGAAAGACAAGAATGTGTTTGGAAGTTGGGAGAAGAGGGAAACAACAAGAAAAAGAACGTGACTTGTGGGGAGAAAATTTTTGGGAAAAGACAATAAAATTAAAATAAAAAATAATAACAAAACAACCACTAATTAATTATTAATTATTTTAAAATAATAAAATAGGATAAATCAAAACTAAACTCCCACAAAATCCACAATAACCATCTGATAACTACCTACACCAACTCTAACCTCTTAACAGTAGAGTCGAAACCAACAAAATAAAATCACTTACACCCCTACTACGATTCAAACCAAGGACCTTCACCCACATTGACGCCACTCAACCTCTGAAACAAATGCTCATTTACGACAAAATTTGTAAAAACAAAATTTTAATAAGTCAGGGCGTTACACTATCCATCATCGAATATAGGAGAAGAAAAAAATCCATAAAGAAACCTTAGGTTCGACCAAGCAAAAATCTATGCATGTATGTGATTTTTCCATCTAATTCTTGTAATTTTTATGTTTTTGAGATCGTTGCAACTAGGTCTAACTAACTCGTATCTCTGTTTTTGAAACTGTTAAAGATGTTGGATTTACCATTAATGAATCTTAGTTATTCTTTATGTTAAATGATGAATTTGTAGTATTGGTTGTTGATTAGGACTATTTTGTAAAGCGATTTTTGTTAGTTTTAGTTAATGGACTAATTTGATAAAATATTAAAATTGACATAGAATCCTTGTGAATTTTGAATAATTAAAGATTGTACTAGATAAGGAAGAAATTCGGTTCGCATGGGAAATTGTGAAATTTTGAGGTTATTCCTTGTGGTGAGAATATTAACTGGTAAATCAAAGTGCTAATGAGTGACTTGACGTCAAATGAAGTAGTAATTCCGATCTATTTCCGAACTTAAGGAGCTTATTTTCTAGCACTTTTATTATTTATTATTATATTTGTGGCATTTAGTAGTTAAGTAGTAAAAGTTAATAAAATAATTATTTTTAACACATTTTGAGTGTTTGTGACCTATTAGGCTAACATGGGCCTTTGGTAGTTCTAATTTGTGTAATTGAGTGTGTAGGATAATGAATTATAGGCCCAATGGGTGTAGGATCAAGGTATGAGTGATGCACAAGCTTCTCGAGTTGCTAAAGCACGACACGAACCAAATGATGCCTAAAATCACTATCGTGCCGTGCCATAGGCCTTGCATGGCGCGACATAAGCCCGACATGGTGCCCAAGTACTTCAAGGTTATTTTTGTCCACACAGTCTGTAACACCCCTAACCAGTATCCGTCTTCGGAATAGGGTTTCAGAGCATTATCGAGTAACCATAATCTAAACCATCCATTTCGAAATATTTTAGAAATCATAATATAATTCATCATTAACATGCATAATGTCCCTTATTTAAGCCTTCGAGGCCTAAAACTCACTTTAGAAACGATTTAGGATTAAATCAGAAACATTTGAAAAATTTAGAAAAATTTTAATTGCAGAGGCCACACAGTCGTGTGGCCAGGCTGTGGGAATCACGCCCGTGTGTCTGGTCATGTGGGCATTAAAAGTAGGGACACACGACCGTGTCCCAGCCCTATCTGTGCCCGTGTAACTCACTAACTTGGGTCACACGGCCAAGACACACGCTCGTGAGCCAGGCCGTTAACCCTCGAAGTGGCCTCACACGCTCGTGTGCTAGCCATGTGTCTCACACGGCCAAGTCACACGTCCGTGTGTTTGGCCGTATGGAATTAAAATGTGCCTTAAACCACAAGTTTATCATTTCCTACTTTCTTGGGCATTAAGCAATTCAAAACCATTTGTTTAATCCATTCAAAACACGATCAAACACACTCAAAACATGCCAAAACAATCATCCTAGGTGCCTAACCAATGTACCCTCATTGGTACCACATTTATATCATCAAAACATAATATCAATCCATCATTCAAAATCAAAGTTTAAAACATACCTAAAATCACTCCATTTAGCCTAGTTCATATCTACCTAAAACACTAACTTATATTCACATACAAATAGCAAGCATTGGTTCAAACAAACATGCCAAATTATGGCTTCAAACACAAACATATATTTATATGCTTAAACCAACATTACAGTTATAACTTCATTTACAATTCATCCACAAAAAAACTATCAACTAGCCATCCTAGGTACATGCCAACAAAAAAAGATAAACATCACCACATTTGATATCAGGATCGTTGTTGGATGCTGAATTGGCGATTAAAAGAGAAGTACCTAACCTGTGCACAGGAAAAACCAAAATCGTACGCTGAGTAAAACTAAGTAATATTTCTAAAATCTGAACAATTAAAGATATAATGATACAAAAATGCTTAATTTGAATTATATGAACATACTATTGTCTAAGCTTATATTTGCCATATACGATTATTTCAATTTCATGCATATTACCATATCATTTCATAACATATTCAATTTTCACATGCTATCATATTTTTTTTGTTTAACAAATATCTCAATACACATCACTAGCTATATAAATAACTTTTCACATATCAATCCACATTTCATTTAAACAATGGCATTATTCATTCTATATTCAATTCATGAGTACATAACGCATATATTCCATTTGTTCACAACATATTTCACATTTCATTTTCAATCCATTAACTCATTTCCATTTCACATATCATGTCATTTCAATATCAATTATAAAACTTTATTATTTATTTACCCCTATTAACATGACTCGAACTCGGACGGATACACGGATCCAACCAACACACTAGTTGGCACCCAGTGCCTCATCGGATAAATTCGAAGTAACAATTGCGCCCAACGCTATATAAATTGACACTCAGTGTCTCATCGGTTAAACCGAAGCAAATCCCTGAACTCTTCCTATCCTATGGCATGCCATCTATATCTGACTCAACCCGATATAGTTCATAGGGTTCCATTTCGCTTTCAATATACATATCCAATATCAAATTTCATATAAGCACATTATCACATATATACCTATTCAATTCAATCAATATCATTTTAATAAATTCATCACATACCAAGTCAATCCATTTCAATTGTAAAATACAATAGTTCTCACCTCCAATGCTTACCATATGCAAGAAATCAAAATGCAATAATTTACAACTTAGTTCGGATTATAGAAACACAAATCGTGGATTCTGATCTATTCGACGTCGATTTTATCCTTCCCCTTTTTATTCAAGGATTCCGGTACGACGTTAGCTACAGAATTAAAACAATTAAAATACATCAATACAACACAATTTAATTTCATATTGAATATTTTTAATTTTTACTCAATATTTGCTTAAATTCCAATTTAGTCCTTAAACCAAGACTAATTTCTATTCTTCACATTTAATCCTATATTTTTACACTAATTTCACTTTAAGATAAATTTAGTTCCCTATTTTCAATTAAACCCCTAAATTTCAAAATTTTCACAATTTAGTCCCTAATACACAAAATTTACAATTAGTTCTACAATTTAATCCTTTTCCATTTCTAGCTTAAAAATCTATCAATTTAATCCCTAATACTAAAACTATTCAACATTAAGAACACTTAAGATCTTAATAATTGCTAAAATTTCGACATGGGTCGAGTAGTACTTAACATCGCGATTCCAAAAACATAAAAATTACAAGAAAAATGACTAAATTGACTAACCAATTGAAGTTTGAAACCTAAAAACCCTTATGGCCGTGCGTGGTTCTTCCTTTATTTCTTTTTTCTTTCTTAATTTTGCATGTTTCCACTTACTATACTATTATAATTTCATTTATTTTATAATATATATTATATAATACATATACATACTTTTAACTTTAGTTTATTAATTATAATATAACATATATATTAAACTAAGATATATATAATACCCCATTAATGTCGTCTACCACATTAAGAATTTGGATAATTACTACTTTAGTCCCTTTATTAATTTTTAATCTATAATTCAACTTTTATCTTATACGCGATTTAATCCTTATACTATAAATACTATTAATTCATAAAATTCACTTAACCAAAATCTAATTAACTACACAACTAACTTCGTAAATATTTTTAATAAATATTTACGAGTCTGATTTACAGGAATGAAATCCCGATAATGCACTATTCGACACCACTAACTATCGGGTCGTTACAATTCTCCCTTAATTAAATTTCATCCCCGAAATTTACCTGAAAAGAGGTGGGGGTATTGAGATCTCATCGTCTCTTCCGGTTTCCAAGTCGCTTCCTCGGCACTATGACTATGCCATAGCACTTTCACTAACGGAATTCGCTTGTTAAGTAACTCTTTCAGTTCGCGAGCCAAAATCTCAACTGGTTCTTCTTCATATGACAAATCGGGTTGAATTTGAATGTCTTTCGTCGAAATAACGTGAGATGGATCCGATCGGTATCTTCTAAGCATTGGAATGTAAAAAACATCATGCATTTTCTATAATTCCGCAGGCAAAGCTAAATGATACACAACTGGTCCCACTCTCTCCGTGATCTTATACGGTCCAATAAAACAATGACTTAGCTTCCTTTTTCGACCAAATCTCAAAATTTTCTTCCAAGGCGAAACTTTAAGAAATACTTTATCACCAACAGAATATTCAATATCTCGATGTTTCAAATCTGCATAAGATTTCTGTCTCTCAAAAGCTGTTTTCAATCTATCTCAAATTTTCTTAACAATGTAACAGCTCGATTTTAGCTAAATCGGAACAGTGGTTTTGAAACCACAAATTTGAGGTCAAAAAATTATTTTAATATTATTTTTGGTGTTTATAGCATGTGATTATATATGTGTGAAAGTTTCATGATTTAATTTTATCGATTCGATGTCTAATTTGATAAAAAGACTAAATCACGTAAAATGCAAAAGTTGCATTCTAATTGTTTAAGTGCTTATTTGCTATGAATAATTAAATGTGAAGTCCTTATGTTGTGAATAGACCATGGATAGTGGGAACTAACATGAATAACCATCCATTATATGTTTTATTAATGTTTAAACAAAGGTTAATTAAATAATTTGTGATTTAAGTTTAATTAAATTAAAACAAAACAAAATGGTGACCATGTATCATCCTTTTTGCACTGAATATTGAAGAAAAATAAAGCTGTCTTCAAGCTTTAGGGTTTGGCACCTTTAATTCTTAATTAGGGTATGAAATTTATTCGATTTTTGATGATTTTTATGTTTCTGTGATTGTTGCATCGAGTCTAGCTACCTCGTGCCCTAATTTTTGAGTTTGTTGATGATTTTGTGAAGTTCCATTGATGAATGTTTAAATTTTTAAATGTTTGATGATGAAAAATGGATATTTGTTGATAGATTATCATATTTTGAAAAGTGGTTTTTGGTAAAAATACTATTTAGGGATTAAATTGTGAAAAGTACAAATTATGTGGTTGAAATATGAAATAAATGTGAAATATTGGTTGCTAGAGGTACTATGGTAATTTGGCTAAGCATGTGTTTTGTTAAATTTTGTGTAATTTGTGTTTTTATGAAATAGGAACTAAATTGTAAAAATGTGGAACTTTAGGGGCTAAAGTGTAAAAATACCCAAATATGTGTTTGTGGACTGAATTGAATGAAAGGATGATTAGATTAGTTAAATTTGAATTCATATAGATCAAGAACAAAAGAAGTCTGATTTAGATCGGGGAAAATCAAAGGTTATCGAATAGTCCATCCAGTCTGTTTATCCCTAATACGAGGTAAGTTTATATGCAAATAAATGTCTTTAAATTGAATTATAAGTATTTATTTATCATTGAATTGTATTGAATGCCGAATGATCGAATACGAGCAAGTATCGACAGGGTTACAATGTTCAAAAAACCCGTACGAACCTTAGGAATAGTATAGGATACAAATGTCATGAGATTAGTTTACCGAGATGTGATTATGTGTAAGACCATCTCTGGGACATTGGCATCGTTATATGATTTCGTATAAGACCCTGTCTGGGACAGTGGCATCGATATGTGATAACATGTAAGGCCGTATCCGGGATATGGCATTGTACGAACTATATGTGATTTATGAATATCCTTAATGATTCTGAATGGTTCAACGGGCAAAGTTAAGTCGAGAAAGAATGTGTGAATGATTTAAATAACTTAGGTATGTACGAGATTCATACGAGTTTTGAAAGGGAATTATTTTATGAATTCACTTATGATATTGAATATGTGAACAATGGGAAAGGTTTGTGAACTTTTATGTGCTTATTCATAGTTTGCCTATTGAAGAAAATGATGTTGTATCATGTGGTAATTTTATTTGTATATGGCTTACTAAGCTTTTAACGCTTACTTTGTGTGTTCTTCCCCTGTTATATAAATAATCAAAGCTAGCTCAGATTCGAGGATCATCAGGAACATCGTCACACCATCGATCAACTTGTTAGTATTTTTTATACTTTGTAAACATGGTATATGGCATGTATAGGCTAGTGATATGATGATGTGTTTTGAGATATGATATTAGCCATGAGATTTGGCTCATGAATGATGTAAATATTGATGTGTATTTGGCCATTTAAGTTGGCTTAAATCATAAGTTTGATAAGTGACATATGATGTATATATTGCCTTCTGTTTTGGCATGTTTGGGATGGTTGTTGTGATGGTTATATGGTTGCTCAATTACCTAGTTGTCAATTGGTGTATTATTGCTTGAAAAATGGCATCTTGTGGCTTACTTTTAAGATGATGATTTGGTATATTTTATGACATGAATTAGTTAATAAGATTATGAGAAAAAAACATAGAGAAGATAGGTGAAATTATTGGTAATGACATATTGTTTTAGTATGTTTTGGATTATGATTTGAGTAGTGAAATGGATGGACTTTAAATGGCTTGATTTGTATATGAAATAACATGTTTTTTGCCTATAAATGTGTTGAAATGGTAATGTTTTGGTTGTTTAGATGAGCATGAGAAAGGGTGGCAAATTGGCCTTGCAAATGACCTATTCTTGTCCACACGGGCATGTGTTTTAGCCGTGTGCGATACACGGTCATAATACACGGCCGTGTGTCCCCTGGTGTTGAGATTGAATTGAAGTCAGTATGCTCCACACGGTTTCACACACGGGTGTGTGACCGGCAGTGTGGCACAAGTCAGTATACCGCTCTAAATGGCACACGGCCTAGCACACGGGCGTGTGACTTGGTCGTGTTGGATAAGTCAGTATACCCTACAGGATTGGTACGACCTTACACACGGCCTAACACACGGGTGTGTGTGGCCATTTCGAAGGGCACAAGGCTAGACACACGGGTGTGTGGTCAGCCGTGTGACCCAAGTAAGTATGTATGCCGTGTTTTCACACGGCTTGGGACATGGGAGTGTCTGGAGCCATGTGAGGCACACGGCCTGTTCACACGGGCGTGTGACCCTTGTATGTTTGAAAAATTTCTAAGTTTTCGAGAATTTTCGTATGTAATCGGTTTAGTCCCGAACCATTTCTAAAGCATGTTTAAGGCCTCATAGGCCTTTATAAGAGACAATGTGTTTATGATTGGATGGTGTTTGAGAATGGATGCATAAATGTATGTTGTATGTTGTGATTTGATAGGTAATGCCTCGTAACCCTATTCCGACGACGGATACAAGTTAGAGGTGTTACATTAATTGGTATCAGCGCTAGGTTTAGTCGATTCTAGGACTAACGTAACGTGTGTGAGAGTTTAGCTATACATGCCATATATATTCTGCGATATTGTGGTGATTCTTGACAGATTAAATTGTGTTTTCGTATAGCAATGGATCCTGAACGAGCTATAGCGGATGATGTAGAGAGCAATGCATCTGCTTCCGCTCAAGGGATAGTGCCTAATGAATTTAGACCCGTTTCGAGTAGTCACGGAGGTGAGGCTAAACAAGCCTTTTTCCAGATGATGAGTGAGTGGTTCATGGAGTTCGTTCGAACGAATCCGATTGCTCAATAACCTCCACCCCTACCTATTCCTCAACAAATCCCTGTTGTTCCTCATGTTATAGATCTAATACGGTTGAATAAGCCACCAATAGATAAGAGGAGTTCAGAGCTACTGCTGATGATGATGCTGAGAGAGCTGAGTTCTGGCTCGAAAATACAATCTGAGTATTCAATGAATTATCTTGTACTCCTGATGAATGTTTAAAATGTGTGGTATCTTTGCTGAGAGACATTGCGTACCAATTGTGGAACACATTGATATCTGTGGTTCCGAAGGAATAAGCTACTTGGGAGTTCTTCCAATCTAAATTTCGAAAGATGTATATAAGTCAGCGATTCCTTGATCAGAAGCATAAAGAATTTTTAGAGTTAAAACAGGGCCGCAAGACTGCCACTGAGTGTGAAAGAGAATTCATATGGTTGAGCAAGTATGCTCAAGAGTATGTGTCTACTAAGGAAATTATGTGTAAACGCTTCGTTGACGAGTTGAACGAAGATATAAAACTACTAGTCGGAATTCTAGAGTTAAAAGAATTTGTCGTGTTGGTTGAAAGGGCTTGTAAAGCTGAGGATCTTAGCAAAGAAAAGTGAAAAGTAGATTCAGAAGTTAGAGACTCGAGAAAAGGATCAATGAGTAAGCTGTATTACTCTTTATTAAAGAAATCTAGAGATTTGTTTAGCTGATCAAATACATCAGTGGAACATTCTAGTAGAGATCACAGGAAGCAAATTACGTGCTCAAAAAACTCTAGCTGTGTCAGTAGCAAGTATGGTAATGTTAGATCAAATAAATCGGAATGTGGATGTTGTGGAAAATGACATTTTGGAGAGTGTAGATTGAATGATAAAGCGTGTTTTAGATGTGGCTCGCATGAACATTTCATCCGGGATTGTCCTGAAATAGATGAGAAAGATAAGTCCCAGAATATGAGTGGTGGTAGAGGTGTGATTCGAGATACTGCTACAAGATCCAATGTTAGAGCACCTGCCAGAGACTACGCTATTCGCGTTTGCGAAGAAGATTCATCTCCAGATGTTATCATCGGTACTGTAACTCTTTATGATACTAATGTGATTCCATTGATAGATCCAGGATCAACTCATTCTTATATATGGATGAATTTAGTATCCAGTAAGACTTTGCTTATAGAGTTTACTGAATTTGTGATTAGAGTATCGAACCCTTTAGGCAAGTGTGTTTTGGTTGATAAAGTGTGTAAGAACTGTCCATTGATGATTCGAGATTTATGTTTTCCGACTGATCTGATGTTGTTGCCATTTGATGAATTTGATATAATTCTGGGTATGGATTGGCTAACGCTACATGATGCTATAGTAAAATGTAATCGAAAGACGATTGATCTGAGATGTCAGAATAATGAGATTATCCAGATTGAGTCAGATGATTTGAATGGTTTACCAACAGTGATTTCATCAATGTTAGCTCAGAAATATGTGAGAAAGGGTTGCGAACCTTGTAACGCCCCAAAATTTCTAATTTCGTTATTGTGAAGATATGACACAAATATATGTCAACTTTAGTGGTTATGTGTTCTGGGAGTGTTTGGGAGGTCCCACGTTCAAGCCTTCGCTTGGGCAAATTTTGATATTTTGAATGAATTAGGCCTTACACTGGTTCAGTAAGATTTTATTTGATGGTTGGTAAATTACATCAGAATGCGCCTGCTGGTCTGGTGGTTAAGTGGTGTGTTATTATGGTGGAGGTCTTGTGTTCGAATCCATGCGTAGACAAAGGTATTATTTTTTTTTGCTCAGATTTTAGGATAGAGTTGTGTAATAGGGGGATTTTGAGTAGTGGATGTGAAGTGGGAATTAGGGGAGAAGATTAAGGGATTTTGGGGGTTATCCGTAATTTTTTTCCTATAGCCGAATTTTGGCTCCCTTTTCCAAAAAAAAATTCTGCCGTCTATTCTTCTCCCTCTCCTCATGCCGAAATTCTCTGAGTTTTCCCATCTTTCTCTTCTTTTTCTTCTTCTTGATTTTCCCTAATCCATTTATTCTTCTTCGTTTTCGTACACGGTTAGTGCTCGCTCAGTTTCGGTAAGTGTTTCTCTTCGTTTCTGTCATGAATCTCTTAGCGACTGAAGTGGTAATGATTTTTCTCTGCGATTTGGGCGTAGGGGGAGGCTCGGACTGGTGAATTCAGTGTTCGCGTCTTAACAATAATTAAACGGAGGGTTATCATTGGCGGTAAGTTGGGTTTCTATTCGTTCTTGGTTGTCAATTTGCTTGTAAATCTGTTAAATTGATGTTGAGTATCTTGATTTTAGGCCTTGAAGTGCTCGGGAGTGATTAGGCATCAAAACGATACCAGGTGTGTACCCGAAATGTAGAAAATGGGGTTCGGTGAAAAGCAAAAATTGTTTGCTATCGAGAAATAAGAGAAATAAGAGAAAATGACGCGAAAAATTGTAGAGAAAGGAAATAAGGGTGTTAAAAACTAGGAAATCAACATTTTGCACTAAAACAGTTTTGGACAGCAGCAGTAGTCTAACTTTGAAAAATCATAAAAAGATAATGTAAATTGAGTTAGAGGTTGAATAAAATATGAAATTAAAGCTTATTGAGTCCAGTATTTCATGGAAGAAAAATGTAAGAAATAGAATTTTAAATCATGATTTATAATAAATTTTGTTAGACAAGGTCAGAATGATTTCGGGTTCCCTTGTTTTGACTTTGGAAAATCATAAAAAAATGTAAAAATAATAATTAGGTGCTTAAATTTACATGTTTAAATCCTTAATGAGTCTATTTTCAAGAAAAACAAACAAAAACATTATCTAAATTCCGTACTAAGAGATAAATAATTTTTAGTAAGGAAAGGTTGAAGCTGTCAAACAATAGAATAGGGATAAATTTAAAGATTTTACTGTACTTATTTGATAAACTATAAATTGTGAAAAGTTTATGGTAGAAAGGTATTTGAGACTAGTTTCAAAAACATCAAGCGGATCTTAATTTGGAATTCTGTATCTCAAGATATAAATAATTTAGTAATAATGACTTAGGTAGACAGTTTTGAATGAACATATAAATAAATAGTAAAAACATATATGAGTATTGAGCTAGCATGGGCTACTTTAAAAATGGATCACACGGCCAATGCCAATTTGGGCCGAGTGGGCCACACGTGCATGTGGGCCCACACGGGCAGATCACATGGGCATGTGGGCCCATTTTTACCGAAATATTTTTAAGGTTGCACAGGTCGCCCAAGTCGACTATGAACCTATTGTAGGGTCGATAAGCGCTACTTGGACCCCTAAATGTGTGAAACTGACTGAATGATATCTGTACTGAGCATGTTAATATCTGAACTGAATATATGTACTAAAATTGCATAATAGCATATCATCCATTGTATGTTGCATTGCATTGGGTTGGGGGTTGGTATTCGGAGGAAGTGTACTGAAAGACTTTAAGCCTAATTTACTGGCAGCTTAGCTGCAAACTACTGTTTTGTGCCGCATTCGGTACTACTTGGAGTGTAGGGATGGGTGGGTTGATTATATCCCCACATGGAGTGTAGGGTTGGACGGAGATGGTGTGTAGAGGCTGATTGGGTAGGATTTTGCTACTGCATAACTGTTACTGCTACTGATACTATGATGGGCTAAGGCCCTACTGTATTTTTGACACTGTACTGAGATGAGGTAAGGCCCAAACTATCAGTGATATTGAAAAGGGCTTGGCCCAAGACTGTTCAACTGTGCACTGTGAATACTGATTGTTTGTTTGTTTCTGCTGGATTACACACTGAGTTTACGTAAACTCACCCTTTTTGTTTAATGTGCACAGGTAATCCCCAAACTTAGATGGATTGGTGCGACGGAGGACTCAGCGGTGACCACAGTAATTTTTGGACTTCATGGTTTTTAATTTACGGTTTATGGTTTGATTATTATTGATTGTTTGGGTTTTTATTTATTTATTTTACTTTATGAATTTATACATGCTGGTTGTAGGAAATTCGATTTTCAAAAAGTTAAAGTATTTCCTAAACGCATGATCACATAGACTATTTTATTAAAGCTTCCGCAACGAGGGATGTTTCAAAACAAGTGTTTAAAATGAATAAAGACGACTTCCTAAGTTCTACCAAAGGTTTACTAAAGATAATAACTTGGAATATTTTCATCGTAACAACGAGGTTTCAAAAACACTATCGTGTGACATTGCCAGATACGGCCATAATGTCTAGGCCGGGTTTGGGTGTTACATTTAGTGGTATCAGAGTCAGGTTCTAAAACTCTACTGTGGATTATGGGTTTTATAAAAAATGGGCTTTCGAAAAATTGATTGATTTCCAAATGATTCGAAATGTTTTTACTGAGTAAGTGGTACACCGAGTCTCCAGTGCCGATCCTATAAGTATTCTGAACTGTGATTTGTTTTAAACTGAAACTGTTATGGATAGTATATTCTGAACTACTATAGATAGTAAATTGTACTGAAAACGCTCTAGTTAGTGCATACTGAAAATTGCAGAGAAATTGAAAACTGTAGTGAGACTGCAACTTACGAAAACGAACTCTGAATAACCAATACTGTTTTACATAAAACATTTGTTAATAAACACTAGAACTGTAACTGATTCATAAAACTGTTAATACAGATAAACGTGATTAGACAATGAGTGCACGAGGTATCCGCGGACGTGGTACTAGAGGCTGAGGTAGAGGGCACAGAGGAGCTCGAGCTGAGTCCTCTTCATTGGGTAGCATACCGAATTTGGATATGAGTGAGACGCCAGTGTCGCCTGCTACTGAGATTGGGTCTCAAGATTGCATGGCTGGGGACAACGCATTGTCCCAGGCTATGCTAAGGATTTTGGAGAGGGTCGCTGGGCCTAATACTGGATCTAGGGGCCGAGGGTCGGTCACGGAACGACTCCGGTCCAATGGAGCTGAGCTCTTCAGGGGTGTCACTGGAGTTGCCCCTAATGTGGCCGAGTATGTGTAACAGACCAGTTTAGACCCTAGTCAAAACAGTGGTTTCGAAACCACAAATCTGAGTTAATATATATATTAATATTATTTTCGGTGTTTATAGCATGATATTTGATGTGTGAAAATTTCGTGTGAAAATTTTATTGATTGATTAATTAATTTGTTAAAAATGACTAAATCGCATAAAATGTAAAAGTGACTTTCTAATTGTTCAAGGTGTTTAATGGCAATTAAATGGAAATGTGGAGCACTTGCATGTCAATTATACCATTTATAATAGTGGTAGACAATATTGGACAAGGTTAGGTGAATTGTCATATTATTATGTTAAAGTTAAAATAATAAAAAAATAAAATAACATTAAATAAAATAAAACAAAAACAAAAAAATGGCCATTCGTTCATCTTTCTTGGCCGAAACTAAAGAAGAAAATAAAGCTTTGAAAGCTTTGAATTTTTGGCATCTTTGGAAGCTTGATTCGTGTATGTGTTTTGTTCGATTTTTGATAATTTTTATGTTTTTGAAATCGTTGCTTCGAGTACTACCCAACCCATGCATGAATTTTTGATTTTGGTGAATATTTTGAGTTATTCCATTGATGAATATTTGTGTTTTGTGATGTTTGATGATAAATTATGAAAGATATGTTTTGGATTAATATGTTTTGTATTGGAGTTTTTGATGATTTTGAATTATTAGGACCAAATTACAAAAATAATAAATTGAAGGTTTAAAAGGCAAAATAAATGAAATATATGGATTAGTATGAGCATAAGGATGATTCGGCCTAACTAAGATGTGGTGAGATTTTGTGTATTTTGTATTTTGTGCAATTAGGACTAATTTGTAAAAGTATGAAATATCAGGGGTAAAATGGTAATTTTCCCATTTATGTGTTGTTGGATTAAATTGAATGAAGTTTTGTTTAAATGGGGTTAATTTGAAATTATATAGATCAAGCAAAAAAGAAATCAGACTTGGATTGGGGAAAAATGAAAGTTGTTGACTAGTCGTCCCGTTCCGTTTTACATCATCCGAGGTAGGTTTGGAGGCAAATAGATGTGTTTAATTGTAGATAAATGTTATATATATGTGCTGGTATGAAAAATACGAATTTATATGTGTTTATGCCGAATGTGAATAAGCTTGGTAACCATGTTCGAATAGCCGATTTATAACGTCCGTCGATATCCGAGGTAAGTTTTTAAGCAATCATGTTGGATTGGATTTATCTATAATGATGTACATGAATTTAATTGAAGTATATATGTTTATTGTTGATATAGCCGAAGGTGATATTGATTCGAGAGATTAATAAGTTAATACGTGTATATATATATATATATATATATATATATATATATATATAAGGTGGAGGTTTAAAGCATATATGAATGAGTAGCAAGTTTGAGATAGGCACTAAATGTGCAAATTTGATACCGAGTATTTTATGTGCAAAATCAGTCATTTAGCACTAAGTGTGCAATTTGAATTTTCGAGCACTAAGTGTGCGAAATCGGTTAATGATGACTAAGTGTGCAAGTAATTTTAATTTCAAAGATTGAATTTGGTAAGTTTATAGGCATATATGTGTTGTTAATTATATATAAACATGAGATCTATATGCTAATTTATAATATGTGAAATTGATGTACGGAAATGATAATATGAAATATAGCACTAAGTGTGCGAGATGTTAAATGTGACGGCACTAAGTGTGCGATACGTTACAAGGATCCAACACTAAGTGTGCGAGATGTTAATGTGACGGCACTAAGTGTGCGATACTTTACAAGGATTTAGCACTAAGTGTGTGAGATGTTAATGTGACGGCACTAAGTGTGCGATACGTTTCAAGGTTTTGGCACTGAGTGTGCGGGTTTGCTGATCCTTTAAGAGTATTAGTTAATGAATGTGATGAACGAGATAAAATGATCAGGTATGTGATGGTAGATCATCTTTTGGATAATAAAGTAAGTAATAACTGTTGAAATGAAATTATGTATTATACATATTAATATGTGATTTATATGGGTTTGAAATGCAAGTATAAATTCGGTAAGTGATATATGCATATGAAATTAATAAAATGTGATATATCTATATACTTTGTATAAGTGCATATGTATTTGTTTTGAGATGGGAAAGTAATTTATAGATCGATGTGAAATTTATTATTGGATGTGTGAGTGTTCGGCCTTAAGGCTATGAAATGTGAAAGTTTACGAATGGTGAAATAAATTATAGTTATGGTTTTAAACCTCGATTATGATTATATTAAATTGGCCTTACTAATATAATGATATAATGTATTGTTGTTATGTAATTGCTTATAACTTACTAAGCTGTGATAGCTTACTGTATGTGTTTGTTTGCTTTATTCATTAGATTTTGGAGTCAAGTTACGAACTCGGGATCATGGTCAAAGTCTATCACATTATCGACTGTCTTCGGTATTTTATAATCTGAATTTTTGAACCTATGGCATGTATAGGCTAGATTGAAATTTGAAATGTTGGATTTTGGTTTTGTATAAATTAAGCCATGCGAAAATGGCCTAACTTCAATGCTTTATTATGGTTTTGTTTGATTATGGCTTACGTTCATTTGGTTATTATGCTATATGTTTTGAATGAATGGTATTCATGATATCTATTTTGTGCATTGAATCTAGTTAGTAATTTTGGATGTGTGCATTTGGTTGTTAATTTGGTTAAGTTGTTATTCATGAATTGGTACTAAAGGATAATAGGTTATGTTCGAATATAGAAAAAAGTTTATTTTAATATGTTTATTACATAGTAGATAAGATTTGCATATGGGATATATGTTTATATTTGGTTATTGATTTATTCTTGTGAAGTAAATGATGTTTGTGTTTGAGTTATAATATGTAATGCATTAATTAGTAAAATGTATGTCAAGAATATGTGATACATTGGAGTATGCCTAAGTTATAAGATGATGATAGGTATGGCCATTTAGATTGGATAATTATTTGGAAACCAATTAATATGTACTAGTAGATCTTGGTTGCCGAATAGACATGAAATGAATATGTTTATGTATCGTTTCCAGATGGCACATTATTTGAACATTTTGGATAATCTATTTGAGTGGTTTAATTAGTTAAGTTGATGATATATTTTAGCATATGCTAAGTGAATTATATAATATTTATTCATGTTATGCAAATGTAGTAATAAGGCAAACGAATGTTACTATAGAATATTTCACTTATACGAACGGTAATAATGTATGTTTGATTGTATAAAGTATGCAAATGACATTTGTTTGATAATTAAAATATTTTATATTTGAATTATTCAAATGTCATTAAAGTTAAAGTATACATATTTGATAAGTATGTGAAATGAAATGCATATATGAAAAAAAAATTAGATGATTAACCTTATAAAGAAAGTCTATTCTGAATTGTTTTATGATCGGTAACGCCTCGTAACCCCATTCCAGCGATGGAAACAGTTAGGGGTGTTACAGTATGAGGCTGAGTTCCTACAATTGAGTTGCTATGCGCGAGGTATGATGGCCTCTGAGTATGAGTGATGTATTCATTTTGAGGATGGGCTCAGAAATAATTTGAGAGTCCTGATAGCTCCGCAGAGGGAGCATGATTTTACTGCACTGGTGGAGAAGGCGATGATCACCGAGGAGGTTAAGCACGCTGAGCACCAGAATTGAGATCGCAAGAGGGGTAAGAACAAGTGGGATTCGAAGCCCTCAAGTTTTGCACAGAGGCCTAAGAAAAAGGCTAGAGCTGACGGATTGGTTAGAGTTAGGCCCCTAATATTGTTACTAGACTGCATCCATGTACTGATTGTGGTAGACGCCATCAGGGTGAGTGTTGGAGAAAGACTGGGGCGTGCTTGCGGTGTGGGTCATTGGAGCATCGTATTAGGGAGTGTCCACTGAGGGCCGATCAGATGCAAGCTCCGGATACTAGTATGACACAGTCACAGACGGTAGTGCAGCAGCCACCGAGGGGTCATAGACAGTCCAGAGGTGGTAATGGTATTGGTCGTGGGCAGAGAGCACTGGGCAAAGGTACTAGATAGGTTGAGGCGAGGCAGCCGGTCGTAGTTTATGCTGCTCGTCGTCGAGAGGATGGAGATGCTCCGGACATCATCACGGGTACATTCTTTATTCTTGACGTACCGTATATTGCCTTGTTAGACATAGGGTCTACTCACTCATACATAGCTAGCAACATATCTGGAAACTTAGGGATTTTAGTTGAGAGCACTATGAGTGAGGTTACGGTACTGAGCCCGTTAGGGCAATCTGTTAGAGTTAGCAACTTGTAGTGGGACATTCCTTTAGAGGTACAAGGGGCAATCTTCCTGGTTGTGTTGATGGAACTTCCATTTAGGGAGTTTGACCAAATTCTAGGGATGGACTGGTTGGTCAAGCATCGTGTTAGCTTGCACTATGCGACTAAGAGGGTCGTACTAAGGACTAAGAAGGTAGTCATGATTGGAGAACGCCAAAATTACTTACCTAATATGATCTCTGCACTGGTGGCAGAGAAGATGGTTCGTAAGGGATGTGAGGCATTCTTGGCTTACGTAAGTGTTTCGGATTCTGGGGATTCTACAGTTAAGGATATCAGAATGGTAAAGGATTTTTTGGACGTTTTTCTTGAAGAGCTACTGGGTTTACCTCCAAATCGTGAAGTGGAGTTTGGGATTGAGTTTCTTCCTAGTATAGCTCCAATGTCTATCGCCTCTACCGAATGGCACCGAAGGAGCTTACGGAGCTTAAGGCTCAGATTCAGGAGCTGTTGGATTGTGGGTTCATTCGTCCCAGTGTGCCTCCATGGGGAGTACCTGTGCTGGTTGTGAAAAAGAATGATGGGAGGATCGAGTTCCAAGGGAGGCCTTTTTGGACTGACGAATGCACCAACAGCTTTCATGGACCTGATGAATCGAGTATTCCAGCCCTATCTGGATCAATTTGTGGTGGTGTTCATCGACAACATACTGGATTATTAAAAAACTGAGGATGGGCATGATGAGCACCTTAGAGTTGTCCTTCAGTCTTTGAGGGAAATGCAACTCTATGCTAAGTTTAGCAAGTGCGAGTTTTGATTTTTGTGGTAGTTGGGAGGAGTATTTGCCGTTAGCGGAGTTTGCTTATAATAATAGCTACCAGTCTAGCATCCAGATGGAACCTTACGAGGCACTGTATGGTCGTAAGTGTCGCACTCCCTTGTATTGGACTGAGTTGGGTTAACGACGTGTTTAGGGTCCTGAGTTAGGTGCTGAAACTGAGGATAAAGTTAGACTGATTCGGGATCGTCTGAAAGTGGCATCTGACAGACAGAAATCCTATATAGACCTGAAGCGACGTGAGATTGAGTATTCGTGAGGGACTTCGTATTTCTCAAGGTCTCGCAATAGAAGAAGGTTCTGAGGTTTGGTCGTAAGGGCAAGTTGAGCCCTAGGTTTATTGGACATTACCGTATTTTGAAGCGAGTGGGACCAATCGCTTATCAGTTGGAGCTACCTCTAGAGTTGGATCGTATCTATGACGTGTTCCACGTCTCGATGTTGAGGCGCTATCACTCTGATCCTACTCACATCGTTTTCATTGAGGAGATTGAGGTTAGGCTAGACTTGACCTTTGAGGAGGAGCCGATTCAGATTCTGGATCGAGATGTAAAAGTAATGAAGAGGAAATCTATTCCACTGGTTAAGGTTCTTTGGCGTAATCATAGCACTGAGGAGGCTACGTAGGAGCTTGAGGATAAGATGCGTTAGCAATATCCTCATCTGTTCTGACCGGGTAAATTTCGAGGACAAAATTTTCTTTTAGGGAGGTAGAGTTGTAACCCCCCAAAATTTCTAATTTCGTTATTATGAAAATATGACACAAATATCTGTTAGCTTTAGTGGTTATGTGTTCTGAGACTGTTTGGGAGTTCCCAAGTTCAAGCCTTCGCTTGGGCAAATTTTGGTATTTTGAAAGAATTAGGCCTTACTCTTGTTCAGTAGGCTTTTATTTGATGGTTGGTAAAATACATCAGAATGGGCCTACTGGTCTGGTGGTTAAGTGGTGTGTTATTATGGTGGAGGTCTTGTGTTCGAATCGTTGCGCAGGCAAATGTATTATTATTATTTTTGCTCAGATTTTGGAATAGAGTTGTGTAATAGGGGGATTCTGAGTAGTGGATATGGAATGGAAATTAGGGGAGAAGATTAAGGGATTTTGGGGGTTATCGGTATTTTATTTTATTTTTTCCCATAACCGAAATTTTGGCTCCCTTTTCCAAAAAAAAAAATTCTGCCGTCTATTCTTCTCCCTCTCCTCTTGCCAAAATTCTTGGAGTTTTTCCATCTTTCTCTTCTTTTTCTTCTTCTTGATTTTTCCCTAATCCATTTATTTTCCTTCGTTTTCGTACGCGGTTAGTGCTCGCTTAGTTTCGGTAAGTGTTTCTCTTTGTTTCTGTCATGAATCTCTTAGCGACTGAAGTGGTAATGTGTTTTCTCTACGATTTGGGTGTAGGGGGAGGCTCGGACTGGCGAATTCAGTGTTTACATCTTAACAATAGTTAAACGGAGGGTTATCATTGGCGGTAAGTTGGGTTTTTGTTCGTTCTTGGTTGTCAATTTGCTTGTAAATCTGTTAAATTGATGTTGAGTATCTTGATTTTAGGTTTTGAAGTGCTCGGGAGTGATTAGGCATTAAAACGATACCAGATGTGTACCCGAAACGCAGAAAACGGGGTTCGGCAAAAAGCTGAAATTGCTTGCTATCGAGAAATAAGAGAAATAAGAGAAAATGATGCGAAAAATTGTAGAGAAAGGAAATAAGGGTGTTAAAAACTAGGAAATCAACATTTTGTACTAAAGCAGTTTTGGACAGCAGTAGTAGTCTAACTTTGAAAAATCATCAAAAATAGTGTAAATTGAGTTAGAGGTTGAATAAAATATGAAATTAAAGCTTATTGAGTCCAGTCTTTCATGGAAGAAACATTGTAAGCAATAGAATTTTAAATCATGAGTTATAATAAATTTTGTGAGAAAAGGTCAGAATGATTTCGGGTTCCCCTGTTCTGACTTTGGAAAATCATCAAAAATTGTAAAAAAAATTACGGGTTAAATTTATATGTTTAAATCCTTAATAAGTCTATTTTCAAGAGAAACAAACAGAAACATCATCTAAGTTCCGTACTAAGAGATAAATAATTTTTAGTAAGGAAAGGTTCAAGTTTTCAAACAGCAGAATAGGGATAACTTTAAAGATTTTACTGTACTTATTTGATAAACTATAAATTGTGAAAATTTGATGGTAGAAAGGTATTTGAGACTAGTTTCAAAAATATCAAGCGAATCTTAATTTGGAATTCTGTAGCTCAAGATATAAATAATTTAGTGTTAATGACTCAAGTAGACAGCTTTGAATGAACATATAAATACATAGTGAAAACTTATATGAGTATTGAGCTAGCATGGGTTACTTTAAAAATGGATCACACGGTCAAGGCCAATTTGGGTCGAGTGGTCCAAATGGGTAGATCACATGGGCATGTGGGCCCATTTTTACCGAAATGTTTTTAAGGTTGCACGGGTCGCCCAAGTCGCCTGAATGATATCTGTATTGAGCATGTTAATATTTGAACTGAATATATGTACTGAAATTGCATAATAGCATATCATCCATTGTATGTTGCATTGCGTTGGGTTGGGGGTTGTTATTCGGAGGAAGTGTACTAAAAGGATTTAAGCCTAATTTACTGGCAGCTCAGCTGCAAACTATTGTTTTGTGCCGCATTCGGTACTACTTGGAGTGTAGGGATGGGTGGGTTGATTATATCCCCACATGGAGTGTAGGGTTGGACGGAGATGGTGTGTAGAGGCTGGTTGGGTAGGATTTGCTACTGCATAATTGCTACTGCTACTGATATTATGATGGGCTAAGGCCCTACTATATTTTTGACAATGTACTGAGATGGGCTAAGGCCCAAACTATCACTGATACTGAAAAGGGCTTAGGCCCAAGACGGTTCAACTGTGCATTGTGAATACTAATTGTTTGTTTGTTTCTGCGGGATTAGACACTGAGTTTAAGTAAACTCACCCTTTTTGTTTAATGTGCAAGGTAATCCCCAGACTTAGACGGATCGGTGCGACAGAGGACTCAGCGGTGACCATAGTAATTTTTGGACTTTATGGTTTTCAATTTACGATTTATGATTTGATTATTATTGACTATTTGGGTTTTTATTTATTTATTTTACTTTATGGATTTATACCTACTGGTCGTAGGAAATTCGATTTTAAAAAATTTAAAGTATTTCCTAAACGCATGATCACTTAGACTATCTTATTAAAGCTTCCGCAACGAGGGATGTTTCAAAACAAGTGTTTAAAATGAATAAAGACGACTAAAGATAATAACATGGAATGTTTTCATCGTAACAACGAGGTTTCAAAAACACTATCGTGTGACATTGTCAGATACGGTCATAACGTCTAGGCCGGGTTTGGGGTGTGACAAAGCTTATGTTGCTTATGTGCTTGATACGAAAGTGACTGAAAAGAAGATCAAATCAGTGCCAGTTGTGTGTGAGTATCTGGATGTGTTTCCTGAAGAGTTACCGAGTTTACCACCGATCCAAGAGGTTGAGTTTGGCTTTGAGTTAGTGCTGGGAACTACGCCGATATCGATAGCTCCGTACAGAATGGCCCCGACAGAATTAAAAGAATTGAAAGCTCAGTTGCAAGAGTTGATAGATAAATGTTTTGCTAGACCGAGTTTCTCTCCTTGGGGTACACAATATTATTTGTGAAAAAGAAACATGGCATGATGAGAATGTGTATAGACTATCGACAGCTCAACAAAGTGACGATCAAGAATAAATACCCTTTGCCATGAATAAATGATTTGTTTGATCAGTTGAAAGGGACAACGGTGTTTTCAAAAATCGATTTGAGATCAGGTTATTACTAGTTACGAGTAAAAGACTCGGATGTGCCAAAGACTGCATTTAGAACAAGGTATGGACACTACGAATTTCTTGTTATGCCTTTCGGATTAACTAATGCACCTACTGTTTTTATGGACCTGATGAATCGAATTTTCAGGCCGTATTTAGATCGATTTGTAGTTGTATTTATTGATGATCTTTTGATCTACTCTCCTGATGAATCTGGGCATGCTGAACATTTGAGAATTGTGTTACAAACTTTGAAAGATAAACAGTTGTTTGAAAAGTTTAGAAAATGTGAATTTTGTTTAGGAGATGTCAATTTTTTGGGACATATAGTTTCATCCATGGGTATCCGAGTTTACCGGAGCAAAATTTATGCGATTATAGATTGGAAGCCTCTGAGAAATGTAACCAAAGTCCGTAGTTTTCTGGGACTAGCCGACTATTATAGACGATTTGTGAAAGGATTTTTGATGATTGTGACTCCGATGACGCGAATGCTTCAAAAAGATGTTAGATTTGAACGGTCAGAAAAGTGTCAGCAGAGCTTCGAACAGTTGAAAGCAGTATTGACAGAGGCATCAGTGTTAGTTCAGCCTGAGTCAGGTAAAGAATTTGTAGTTTTCAGTGATGCATCTTTAAATGGTCTGGGTTGTGTTCTGATGTAGGAAGACAAAGTTGTAGCTCATGCCTCGAGACAGTTGAAGCCACATGAAAAGAATTATCCGACGCACAATCTTGAGTTAGCCACTATAGTGTTTGCATTGAAAATCTAGCGTCATTATTTGTTTGGTGAGAAGTGTCATATTTATACTGATCACAAAAGTTTGAAATATCTGATGACTCAGAAAGAATTGATTTTATGACAATAGAGATGATTAGAATTGCTAAAAGACTATGAATTAGTGATTTACTATCATCCGGGGGAAGCGAATGTAGTTGCTGATGCTTTAGGCCGAAAGTCCTTGTTTGCTTTACGTGCTTTGAATACACATTTGGTTTTGTCCGATGATGGTTCGTTAGTAGCCGAGTTGAAAGCAAGACCTTTTTTTATACAACAGATTTATGAGGCTCAAAAGTTTGATAATGAACTACAAGCAAAACAGGTTCAGTGTGAGTCAATTTTTGATTCAGAGTTTCAAATTGATTCTGATGATTGTTTGAGATTCGGGGATCGAATATGTGTTCCGAAAAATTTTGAGTTGATTTAGATGATCCTGAATGAAGCACATAGTAATTGTTTATCAGTACACCCAGGAAGTACGAAAATGTATAATGATTTGAAACAGTTTTATTGGTGGCATGGCATGAAACGTGATATCTCAGAAGTTGTTTCGAAATGTTTGATTTGTCAGTGAGTCAAAGCTGAGCATCAAGTGTCGTCAGGTTTATTACAACCTATCATGATTCCTGAGTGGAAATGGGATAGAGTAACTATGGATTTTGTTTCGAGTTTGCCCTTAACTTTGATAAAGAAAGATGCGATCTGGGTTGTTGTTGACAGTTTGACGAAATCAACTCATTTCATTCTTGTACGTACATATTTCTCGCTTGATAAATTGGCTGAATTGTATATCTCAGAAATTTTTCAATTACACGGAGTGCCACTATCTATTGTTTCAGATAGAGATCCGAGGTACATCGCGATTTTGGAAGAAATTGAAAGAAGCTTTAGGTACAAAGTTACATTTTAGCACTGCGTTTCACCCGCAAACGGATGGTCAATCCGAATGAGTTATTCAGATACTTGAAGATATGTTGAGATGTCACATTCTTAAGTTTGAAGGTAGCTGGGAGATATACCTACCATTGATTGAATTTTCTTACAATAATAACTTTCAATCGAGTATAAAGATGGCACAATACGAAGCTCTATACGGTCGTAAATGTCGAACACCGTTGTATTGGAGTGAGCTCAGCGAAAATAAAATTCATGGGGTTGATCTGATCAGAGAGACTGAAGAAAAAGTGAAAGTAATTCTTGATAGTCTGAAAGCAACGTCAGATCGACAGAAATCGCACGCAGACTTGAAACAGAAAGATATTGAGTTTTAGATCGGGGATAGCCTGTTTTTGAAAGTGTCACCATAGAAAAAGATATTGCGGTTTGGTCGAAAAGGGAAATTGAGTCCACGATTCATCAGACCGTATGAGATTATCGAACGAGTTGGACTAGTGGCATATCAACTATTTTTACCGTCTAACTTAGACAAAATACATAATGTATTTCATGTGTCGATGCTTCGATGATACTGATTTGACCCTTCACATGTCATTTCCCCGACCGAGGTTGAAATTCAGTCAGATATGTCATATTATGAAGAACCGATTTGAATTTTAACTCGTGAGATCAAAGAATTGAGAAATAAGAAAATCACATTAATGAAAGTATTATGGCATCGACACGGGTTGAAGAAGCTACGTGGGAACTCGAAGATGTTATGAGAAAACAATACTCGAACCTATTCACTGGTAAGATTTTCGGGGACGAAAATCCTTAAAGGGGGACAGTTGTAACAGCTCGATTTTAGCTAAATCGAAACAGTGGTTTCAGAACCACAAACTCGAGGTCAAAAAAATATTTTAATATTATTTTTGGTGTTTATATCATGTGATTATATATGTGTGAAAGTTTCGTAATTTAATTTTATCGATTGGATGTCTAATTTGATAAAAGGACTAAATCGCGTAAATGCAAAAGTTGCATTCTAATTGTTTAAGTGCTTATTTTCTATGAATAATTAAATGTGAAGCCCTTATGTTTTGAATAGACCATGAATAGTGGGAATTGACATGAATAGCCATCCATTATATGTTTTATTAATGTTTACATAAATGTTAATTAAGTAATTTTTTATTTAAGTTTAATTAAATTAAAACAAAACAAAATGGTGGCCATGTATCATCTTTTTTGCACTGAATATTGAAGAATAAGAAAGCTATCTTCAAGCTCTAGGGTTCGGCACCTTTAATTCTTAATTAAGTTATGAATTTTGTTCGGTTTTTGATGATTTTTATTTTTCTGTGATCGTTACATCGAGTACTAGCTAGCCTGTGCCCTAATTTTCGAGTTTGTTGAAGATTTTGTGAAGTGCCATTGATGAATGTTTAAGTTTTTAAATGTTTGATGATGAAAAATGGATATTTGTTGACATATTATCATATTTTGTTAAGTGATTTTTGGTAAAAATACTATTTAGGGATTAAATTGTGAAAAGTAAAAATTATGTGGTTGAAATGTGAAATAAATGTGAAATATGGGCTGTTAGGGGTACTATGGTAATTCGGCTAAGCATGTGTTTTGTTAAATTTTGTGTAATTTGTGTTATTTATGAAATAGGGACTAATTGTAAAAATGTAGAACTTTAGGGGCTAAAGTGTAAAAATGCCCAAATATGTGTTTGTGGACTGAATTGAATGAAAAGATGATTAAATTAGTTAAATTTGAATTCATATAGATCAAGAACAAAAGAAGTCAGATTTAGATCGGGGAAAATCTAAGGTTATCGAATAGTCGATCCAGTCCGTTTATCCTTAATACGAGGTAAGTTCATATGCAAATAAATGTCTTTAAATTAAATTATAAATATTTATTTATCATTGAATTGTATTGAATACTGAATGATTGAATACGAGCAAGTGTCGACAAGGTTACGACATTCGAAAAACCCTTACGAACCTTAGGAATAGTATAGGATACAAATGTCATGACATTAGTTTACTGAGATATAATTACATGTAAGACCATGTCTGGGACATTGGCATCGTTATATGATTTCATATAAGACCCTGTATGGGACAGTGGCACCGATATGTGATAATATGTAAGACCATATCCGGGATATGGCATTGTACAAGCTATATGTGATTTATGAGTATCCTTAATGATTCTGAATGGTTCAACAGCAAAGTCAAGTCGAGAAAGAATGTGTGAGCTAAATAACTCAAGTATGTACGAGATTCATATGAGTTTTGAAAGGGAAGTATTTGATGAATTCACTTATGATATTGAATATGTGTACAATGGGAAAGGTTTGTGAACTTTTATGTGCTTATTCATAGTTTGCCTATTGAAGAAAATGATGTTGATTCATGTGGTAATTTTATTTGTATATGGCTTAGTAAGCTTTTAAAGCTTACTTTGTGTGTTCTTCCCCTGTTTTATAGATAATCAAAGCTAGCTCGAATTTGGGGATCATCAGGAATATCGTCACACTATCGATCAACTTGTTGGTACTTTTGATGCTTTGTAAATATGGTATATGGCATGTATAGGCTAGTGATGTGATGATGTGTTTTGAGATATGATATTAGCCATGAGATTTGGCTCATGAATGATGTAAATATTGATGTGTATTTGGCCATTTAAGTTGGCTTAAATCATAAGTATGATAAGTGACATATGATGTATATTTTGCCTTGTGTTTTGGCATGTTTGGGATAGTTGTTGTGATGGTTATATGTTTGCTCAATTATCTAGTTGTCAATTGGTGTATTATTGCTTGAAAAATGGCATCTTGTGGCTTGATTTTAAGATGATGATTTGGTGTATTTTATGACATGAATCAATTGATAAGATTATGAGGAAAATGTATAGAGAAGATAAGTGAAATTGTTGGTAATAACATATTGTTTTAATATATTTTGGATTATGATTTGAGTAGTGAAATGGATGGACTTTAAATGGCTTGATTTGTATATGAAATAGCATGTTTTGGTTGCCTATAAATGTGTTGAAATGGTATTATTTTGGTTGTTTAGGTGAGCATGAGAAAGGGTGGCAAATTGGCCTTGCAAATGGCCTTGTCTTGTCTACACGGGCAGAGACACGGACGTGTGTCTTAGCTGTGTGCAATACACAGTCATACTACATGATCATGTGTCCCTTGGTGTTGAGATTGAATTGAAGTCAGTAAGCTCCACATGACCTCACACACGGTCATGTGACCGGTAGTGTGGCACAAGTCAGTATATCTCCTAAATGGCACACGGCCTAGCACATGGGCGTGTGACTTGGCTGTGTTGCATAAGTTAGTATACCCTACAGGATTGGCACGACCTAGCATACGGCCAGACACACGGGCGTGTGTGGCCATTTTGAAGGGCACACGGGCTAGACACACGGGCGTGTGGTCAGCCGTGTGACCCAAGTAAGTATGTATGCCCTGTTTTCACACGGCTTGGGACATGGGCGTGTCTGTTCACACGGGCGTGTGAGGCACACGGCCTGTTCACACGGGCGTGTGACCCTTGTATGTTTGAAAAATTTCTAAGTTTTCAAGAATTTTCGTATGTTATCAGTTTAGTCCCGAACAATTTCTAAAGCATGTTTAAGGCATCGTAAGCCCTTATAAGAGACAATGTGTTTATGATTGAAGGGTTTTTGAGAATGGATGCATAAATGTATGTTGTATGTTTTGATTTGATAGGTAATGCCTCGTAACCCCATTCCGGCGACGGATACGGGTTAGGGGTGTTACAAACAATATCTTCCGTTTCTTGAATTACTTCAGGTTCGATCATTTTTCTTTCACCTAATTCCATCTAGCAAACAGGTGTTCGATACCTATGACCGTATAAGGCTTCATACGGAGCCATTTGAATACTCGATTGAAAGCTATTATTGTATACGAATTCGGCCAAAGGTAAATAAAGCTCCTAACATTATTCAAAATCAGTAATACAAGTATGAAGCATGTCTTCTAAAATCTAAATAACAAACTTAGATTGTTCGTCCGTTTGTGGGTGAAAAGCTGTGCTAAAATTAAGTCACGTACCAAGAAATTCGTGCAACTGTTTCCAAAATTTCAAAGTGAACTGCGAATCTCAATAAGAAATTATCAACATAGGGACACCGTGTAATCTCACAATTTCTTGAATATAAACTTCAACAAGCTTTTGGAGTGACCAATCAGTCCTAAACGCAATAAAATGAGCCGATTTCGTAAGTCGATCAACAATCAACCACACAACTTTTTTCTTACTTGCCGATAAAGGTAACCCGTTACAAAATCCATCATGATACGGTCCCATTTCCACTCAGGAATAGAAATAGGCTAAAGTAATCTTATGGGAACCTAATGTTCTGCCTTAATTCGCTGACAAGTTAAGCATTTACCTACATACTCGACCACGTCTCTTTTCATTCCTAGCCACCAGTAGGATTCTCGCAGATCGCAATACATTTTTATTCCTTCAGGATGCAAAGCAAAAGGGCTATCATGAGCTTCGCAAAGTATCAAGTTTTTTAGTTTAGAAACATCCATAATGCAAATTCGGTTATGAAACCTTAAGCAATCACAATCATCAATGCTGAAATTTTCCAATATGCAATTCTGAACCATGTCTCTTTTCTTTGCCAACTTGTCATCAACTAACTACGCTACCTTGATCTGATCAAACATCACCGCCTTAATCTTTAATTCATCCAACAAACTTCCATTGTCATTGATACTGAGTTGAGCAAACATTGCTTGCAATTCAACCACTACTTTTCTACTCAACGCATCAGCTACGACGTTAGCTTTACCAAGGTGGTAATCAATAATGCAATTAAAATATTTTAGAAGCTCGACCCAATGATGTTGTCTCAAATTCAACTCCTTTTGAGATAGGAGGTATTTGAGACTCTTATGATCAGTATAGATATGACACTTTTAGCCATACAGGTAGTGTCTCCAGATCTTTAAAGCAAAAACCACAGTAGCTAGCTCTAAATTGTGCGTTAGATAATTGCGTTCATGTGTTTTTAGTTGGCGAGATGCATAAGCGATTACTTTCCCATCTTGTATTAAAACACAACCAAGATCGCTCATGGAAGCATCACTATATACCACAAAATCCTTTGCCTATTCTAGTAAAGTCAAAACCAGTGCTTCAGTCAAGATTTGTTTCAATTTCTCAAAACTTTCTTGGCCTTGATCGTCCCAGACGAATTGAACATTCTTATGCAACAACTTTGTCATCAGCAAAGTTATCTTCGAAAATCCATTTACAAATCTTCGGTAATAAGCAGCTAGTCAAAGGAAACTACGAACCTCTGACACATTCCTCGGTGCTTCCCTCTAAACAATTGCCTCGATCTTTTTCGAATCAACTATAATTCCATCTGCGGAGATAACCTGACACAAAAATACAACCTCTGGTAACCAGAATTCACACTTACTAAGCTTTCCATATAACCGTTTCTCTCGTAACACTTGTAAAACAATTATGAGGTGTTGCTCATGCTCTAATTCGGATTTCAAATAGATCAAAATGTCATTAATAAAAACAACCACAAATTGATCTAAATACGGTTGGAAAATATGGTTCATGATATCCATGAATGTTGCCGGAGTGTTCATCAACCCAAAAGGCATCACTAAGAATTCATAATGGCCATAATACGTACGAAATGTCGTCTTTGGTATGTCACTATCTTTCACTTTCAACTAATAGTAACCCGATCTCAAATCGATTTTGAAAAGACACAAGCTCCTTTTAGTTGATCAAATAAGTCATCAATACGGGGTAGAGAGTATCGATTCTTAATAGTCAACTTAGTCAATTGCCGATAATACAAAGCTGCATCGAGCCATCTTTCTTTTTGATGAAAAGTACTAGAGCTCCCCAAGGCGATATACTAGGTCGTATAAAGTCGCAATCTAGTAAGTCTTGCAATTGTACTATTAATTCTTTAAACTCTGTGGGCACCATACGATAAGGGGACATTGACACCAGAGCTGTACCAGGAAACACTTCAATTGCGAACTCAACCTTCCAATCTGGTGGAAATCCTAGTAATTCCTTAGGAAACACATCAGGGAATTCGCAAGTAGTTTGAATTTTACTGCTTTGACTATCACCAAGATTCGAATTGATAACATAGGCTAGAAAAGTTTCATAGCCTTGATTGAGAAGTTTATCAGCTCGAATTACTGAAATGATACGAGTTGAACTACTCGTTCGAACACCATTCACATCAATCAAACCACCACCATCACTCTGAACAACAAACTTCTTTTTATGGCAATCTAGAACCACCTCGTGCTCCGTAAGCAAGTCCATACTCAAAATCATATAAAAATCACCAAAGATATTATTAACAAATCAACAGGGAAGATTATATTCTATATCACTAGCGAGCATCTCCTACACACTTGATCCACTAACACAGATTGTCCCAACGGACTAGACACCATTATCAATACTTTAGATGTCTAAGATTTTAAACTTCCCAACTTAACCAATTCAGTATTAACATATAAATGTGACGATCCTGGATCTATCAAAGCATAAACAAGTTCTGAATGTAATAAAAAGATACCTTCCACAATGTCATTAGCGTCGCCATCCTCACGTGTCCGCACAACATAAGCTTGGGTTGCCGCTCTGGCCTCTAACTGATGAGTAACAACATCATTTCATTTCCTAGTACCACCTCTCAAAAATGAACTACCTCGACTCGACCCGTGACCCCTAGGAGTAGGAAAAAATCTCTGAGAAGTAACAGGGGTAGCATTCTCATTTTCGGACACTCTCTAGCAAAATGTTCCATGGGCCCATAGCGAAAATAGCCTCGAGTTAACTTCCAACACTTACCATGATGCTTTTTCTCACAATGCACACAAATAGAAATATCAGTATCTCTGATTGGACCTCGTACATTACCCGTAAACATAGTCGGTTATCGATCGTAATTTCTACAAGCTCTATCTGGCTTAAAATTTGACCTCTAGCTGCCATGAAATTTTTTTAATCTATTCGATAGTGGATTTAAACTAGAAGCTCCAGGACGCTTTCCAACAATACGAGTAGTCTCGGTCTTCTTATCAAAACCCAGAACTTGTTCTACCATTCTTGCCCGTTCAACTTCCGCAAAATTTGTAATTCTATTCGACACTAACTGTACCCATAGGTCATTACGTGAACCACGCAAAAATCACTTGCAACTTTCAATTTCAGTCGGTACAAATTCAACGGTGTACCTACTAAGTCACGAAAACTCTCATTCATAATCAACCACAGACATTCCATCTTGTTTCAAGATTAAAAATTCTTGTCTTCTATCATCAATATAAAGTTCGCCAACATATTTCTTTTGGAATTCCTTCTGGTAGAATTCCCAATTAGTCTGATCTACGGATACGTGGCGTGTCATTGACTACCACCAGGTATATGCTTCTCCTTGCAATAGAGAAACAACACATATAACACTTTCACGTGGGTTGCATTCTTTTTGTTGCAAGACACGTTTAGTGGATTCAATCCAAATTTTAGCTGCGAAAATATCAACTCCTTTCAACCCTAAGAATTCAGTCACATCATATCTACGTAACTCTTTTATCAGAGCTCGATGAACAGAAGGTGCAGATGCCGTAGCGAATGTAGTTCCCCCAATGTGAGTCACCTCCTCCCTCAGTATTACTTCGCTCAACGTTAGGTTGTTGAGTACTAACTGGATTAACACTTGGTGTTAGTTCCATCTAATTCATTGGATACATCATATCAGGTATACATCTCTTGATCAACATCATTATTATAATCATCCGACATTTTCAACTATAAAATAGAAACAAATATATCAGCATCCAAATCCTGAATCAATTCATCTCAACTATGGCTTCTACCTCTAGATTCAATTTTAAGCTCGATTTAGTCCGAGAATCGGCTAAACTTGCAAGCTTTGATACCACAAATGTAACACCCCTAACCCGTATCCGTCACAAGAATAAGTTTTCGGAGCATTACCGAGTAACCATAATCTAAATCATTCATTTCAAAACATTTCAAAAATCATAATATAATTCATCATTAACATGCATAACGTCCCTTATTCAAGCCTTCAAGGCCTAAAAATTAATTTAAAAACGATTTGGGACTAAATCAGAAACATTTGAAAAATTTAGGAAAATTTTTAAAACATACCTAAAATCATTCCATTTAGCCTAATTCATATCTACCTAAAACATCAACTTATATTCACATGCACATAACAAGCATTGGTTCAAACCAACATGCTAAATTATGGCTTCAAACACAAAAATAGATTTATATACTTAAACCAACATTACACTTATAACTTTATTTACAATTCATCCACAAAATAACTATCAACTAGACATCCTAGGTACATGCCAAAAAAAATGATTAACATCACCACATTTGAGATTAGGATCGTTGTTGGATGCTGAATCTGCGATCAAAAGAGAAGTACCTAACCTGCGCACGGGAAAAACCAAAATCGTACGCTGAGTAAAACTCAATGATATTTCTATAATCCGAACAATTAAAGATATAATGATACAAAAATGCATAATTTGAATTATATGAACATGCCATTATTTCAATTTCATGCATATTACCATATCATTTCATACCATATTCAATTTTCACATGCTGTCATATTTGTTTTGTTCAACAAATATCTCAGTACACATCCCTATCTATATAAATAGCTTTTCATATAACAATCCACATTTCATTTAAACAATGACATTATCCATTCCATATTCAATTCATGAGTACATAACTCATATATTCCATTTGTTCACAACATATTTCACATTTCATTTTCAATCCATTATCTCATTTGCATTTCACATATTATGTCAGTTCAATATAAATTATAAAACTTTATTATTTATTTACCCTATTAACATGACTCAGACTCGGACAGATATAAGGATCCAACCAACACACCATTTGATAAACACTTGTCTCATCAATTAAACCGAAGCAAATTGGCACCCAGTGCCTCATCGACTTAAAGTTGAAGAAATCCCTGAACTTTTCCTATCCTATGGCATGCCATCTATATCCGACTTAGCCCAATACAGTTCATAGGGTTCCATTTCTCTTTCAATAAATATATATCTAGTATCAAATTTCATATAACCATATTATCACATATATACCTATTCAATTTAAGCAATATCATTTCAATAAATTCATCACATACCAAGTCAATTCATTTCAATTGTAAAACACAATCGTTCTCACCTCCAATGCTTACCATATGCAAGAAATCAAAATGCAATAATTTACAACTTAGTTCGGATTATAGAAACACAAACCGTGGATTCTGAGCTATTCGACGTTAGCTACGGAATTAAAACAATTAAAATACATCAATACAACACAATTTAATTTCACATTGAATATTTTAAATTTTTACTCAATATTTGCTTAAATTCCAATTTAGTCCTTAAATCAAGACTAATTTTTATTCTTCACATTTAATCCTATATTTTTACACTAATTTCACTTTAAGCTAAATTTAGTTTCCTATTTTCAAATAAACCCCTAAATTTCAAAAATTTCACAATTTAGTCCCTAATACACAAAATTTACAATTTATTTTATAATTTAATCCTTTTCCATCTCTAGCTTAAAAATCTATCAATTTAATCCCTAATACTAAAACTATTCAACATTAACAACATTTAAAATCTTAATAATTTCTAAAATTTTGACATGGGTCGTGTAATACTTAACACAGCGATTCCAAAAACATAAAAATTACAAGAAAAAGGACTAAATTGACTAACCAATTGAAGTTTGAAACCTAAAACCCTTATGGCCGTGCGTGGTTCTTCCTTTCTCCCTTTCTTTCTTTTTCTTTCTTAATTTTGCGTGTTTCCACTTACTATACTATTATAATTTCATTTATTTTATAATATATATTATATAATACATATACATACTTTTTAACTTTAGTTTATTAATTATAATATAACTTATATATATTAAACTAATATATATATATAATACCCCATTAATACCGTCTACCACATTAAGCATTTGGATAATTACTACTTCAGTCCCTTTATTAATTTTTAATCTATAACTCAACTTTCATCGTAAACGTGATTTAATCCTTATACTATAAATACTATTAATTCATACAAATTCACTTAACTAAAATCTAATTAACTACATAACAAACTTCGTAAATATTTAGAAATATTTACGAGTCTGATTTACGAGAATGGAGTCCTGAGAATGCACTATTGACACCCCTAACTATTGGATCGTTACACAGTCAACTTTATACGAAGACTTAGGACATGTCGAAGACCTAATTCGAGCTACCAACACTCCTATAAATAAAACCTTAGGGGTTTGATGTAACATCCAAAAATCTAGGGGCCTGTAAAATTTGTGTAACTGCATGTTATGCTGGTTCGGTGTGTTGTTTAAGGGTGTTTAGGGGCCCTAGGGAGGCCTGGGGTCGAGTTTGAGCCTTGGAGAAATTTTCATTTTTGGCACTTTAGGGGAGAGGACTGTTGGAGGCAAGGCTTAAGAGAAATTATTGGTCAACCACTAACACAAGGAAGTCTGTGGTGGAGTGGTGTTGGCGTCACTTGTGAAGCAAGGGAAGTGGGGTTCGAATCCCACATGCTGCAATTTGTGGCTTTTATTTTGTGCTAAGCAAGTGGAGGAAGTAGAGTTCAGCTTGGACTGTGCAAGGAAGTTGGAGACTCAGTCAAATTAGTTTGAATGAGTGATGGAATGGAGTTTGAGGAGTGAATCGGGGAGCAAATCATGGGATATGGAAGTGGAAGTGTTTGGCCGGAAGTGGGGAGGTGCTTAGGAAGCATATTCGGTCATGTGTGGGTGTTGTGGGGTGCCGAGTTGCTAAGTTCTTTCTTTTTTGATTTTTAGAGAGTAGTGTTGCGTTTCTAATTGTTTCATTTCGGGTTTTCCTATTCATTTTTTCTAGTGCCAAATCTCTCAACTCATTTTCTTCATCTCTTCTCCACATTTGAGTATTAGCCGAATCTATAGAGTTTGACCACTCATGCATTTCCCTTTATCCATTCTTTCCAACTTTCGTCTCATCTTTTCTCTTTTGTTCTCAATATAGACGAAACTTTTCTTCTTCTTCACTGTCTTTCTACTATTTTTCTCCTTAAGCCAAATATTCCCTTTTGTCCCAATTGAATCAGTTTCCCTTTATTTTTGCCTTTAGCCGAATTTGGTCTAATGTAAAACGTGGTGTTCTTTTGATCGTTGAATCTTCCTTTCACTCGTTTGCAAGGTAATAGTTTCCTTTTCTTTTTATGCTCTCTTTCTCTTTTCTCTCTTAAAGGAGTGAAACCCTTGTTGGACAATTGCCAAATCGGTGGAACCTTGGTAAGTTAGCTTTGGCCGAATGAGGGAGGATGGTTGGTTTCTTTTGATTAATCTTTGAATTTCTTAAAAGTCGTTTCTCTTTTTACTTCGAATAGTTATCTAACATGATTCGTTCGTTAGGGGCACGAACCTTTGATCGATAGAAGGTGGATCGAATACCTTCGTTGGGAGAGAGGTTAATATTTGGTAGTAAGCATAACCATGGCCAAATAGGGGGGAAACATGGATGGTGCTCTCTATTCTTGGTTCAGTTAGGCCGAAAGGCCATTTCTTCATTATTTTGGAACATTATTGCTAACTCGTGTTCTTTTTTAGGGACTCATTTTCGTGAGGGAGTAAAACCGAACATTCAAGTGTAGCTAAGACTTGCCGTTATTCTTGGTAAGTAGTGTGATATGTTGTCGTTTTCAACCTAAGGGATAAGTCATATTTTGATTGAGACTAATGGTTAAAGGATATGGTTTCATAGGTGCGTAATCTCGAGGGTTCAACCTACACTCGTAGCAGGTGTGTAATCTCACACCCCTCTCTGATTATGTGTTTGTGGAGTTGTGCGAATCGGCCAAAAGCCGAAAAGCCGAAAAATTGGCATCTGCGACCACTCGAGCGTGCGAACACTCGTAATGGTAAATCGAGAGACGAGTAAAGATGGTAAATCACGGAGAGTGTCACGAGCACTCTCGCGAAACTGAGACTGTAACGGGCCTAACCGAGCCGAACGGGCTTAACGGGCCCAACGGGCTTTTTAGCCCACATGGGCGAAATTGTTGAAAAACGATCAAAGGGTAAGTGTGATTGCGAAATCTGGATATCTGAGACCGACTTCATGTGAAATGGGCCACACGAGCGTGTGGGCCCGTTTGAGCCTGAAATGGATTTTTGGCCCATTAGCTCCGTAGAGATCCCATAAGGGTCCTGTGTCGTACGAGACAACATTAGGCTTTTGAAAAGTCGTAAATAGGTAAATTACTGAAATACCCCTAAAGGGTAAAATTACAAAAATACCCTCGGTGGGTAAATAACTGTTGTACCCTCAAAAGTGGATTTAGCATGATTGTGTGAATTCTGTATATTTGCTACATTGGTACATTTTTACATACATTAAATTATTATGTCACGACATTCTGTATGGGATTGGGATATTGATGATTGGGGAAGTGTAATCTGGTGGCTCTGCCACATATTCTGGTGGCTCTGGCACATTCAGTATAGTGGCTATGCCACGTGTATTCGATTATTCTGGTGGCTTCGCCACAAATTCTGCGACGAGCAGCATGACTGCCATCGAGGTGTGTAGCGGATGGAGGGTTGATTGTAGAAATCCCCACAGGTGTGTTGGGCTGGTACGGGTGGTGTGTAGCGGACGGATTATTAGGTTAGGTTGCATTGCATGCATTAGCTGTTCTACCATGCTAATAGGGCTAAGGCCCAATTTGTTTCTGTATGGGCTAAGGCCCAGTATGCTTCTGTGGGCTCAGGCCCAGTTAGTGACCGATTAGGGGATTACACACTGAGTTCTCGTGACTCACCTCTCTGCTTAATCTTGCAGGTGATCCCCAGCATTGAGGATTTGGAGCTGTGGAGTACTCCGTGGTGGCCATACATCGAAATCTTAGTAAATTCCTGTTTTGCTTTATTTTGAGATTTATTAAATTTGGGTTTAATGTTTTGTAATAAGGCCATTGGACTTAAGGTTTCTTTTAAACTTTCATTTCCGTTATCGATTATTATTATATGATTTAATATGAGAGTTTTCCTAAAAATCTTAATAACTATTTTCCAAAAACTCACATTTCTGCAATTCACTGAATTGGATTTCTGATATAAACAAAGTTTTCAGAATTAATAACAAAAACAACATTTTTACAAGGAAACCATAAAAATAAAATCTGACTTTCATGAACAACAAAGCTCGAAGTTTCAAAAAGAATGCGAATGTTTTAACAAAAGCATAGTTTTAAACAAACCCTTTTATGTGACTTGCTAGATCCGGTCATAACGTCTAGGCCGGGTTTGGGGTGTTATATTTTGTGGTATCAGAGCCCGGTTACAAAACTCGATTGTGGAATGGGTTCGAAAATATTTTTCAAAAATTGGTTTGAAATATAGTTTAGAAAATATGTCTTTTTGGAAGTATGGCACCCGAGTCTCCGGCACCAAATCCGTAAGTCTTCTGACTTTGTTTGATAATATGATGAAATGACTTTAGAAAGAAACTACTAGAGTTGGTGATAGTATACTGAGACTGTTAGCTATAAGAGCTAAGACTGTAGAGACTGAGACATTAGGAAATTCGATCTGCGAAAACAACTCTTATACTTGCTTTACATAAAACATCTGCTAATAAACATTGGAATTATATACTGATTCATAAAATTTCTAATCAGATTAACTCGATTCAGCAACATGAACACAAGAGGACATGGACGTGGTAGACGTGGCCGTGGTAGGGGCCAAGGTACTGAGGATGGGTCCGAAGCATCAGAGCATATGCCTGAAATGGAATCACCTGCATCACCGGTGACCGAGACAGGGTCCCATGACCGAACTGGAGGGGGCGATGCTTTGTCCCAAGCCATGTTGCGAGTTTTGGAACGAGTCGCGGAAGCAAGCACTGGGTTTGTGGCCCGAAAATCTATTCCTGAGCAACTCCGATCAAACAGGGCCGAAGTTTTTAGGGGCATTTCTGGTGTGGCCCCAAATGTAACTGAATACTGGTTGGAGGCAGTTGAACGAATTATGGATGATCTGGACTGCACTGTAGAGGAGAAATTGAAAGGAGCAGTGTCTCTCCTACGAGATGAGGCATACCAGTGGTGGCTCACTATGAGAGAAGGTACTCAAGCGGATCGTATCACCTGGGACTTCTTTAAGACAGCGTTCTGGGGAAAATATGTCGGGGCGAGTTATGTGGATGCCCAGAGGAAGGAATTTCTGAATTTGGTTCAAGGGAATAAATCCGTGGCAGAATATGAGGCAGAGTTTCTGCGCTTGAGTCGTTACGCTCAGGGTATAGTTGCAACCGACTATGAGCGCTGTGTACGGTTCGAGGATGGTCTGCGGGACGAGTTGCGAGTACTGATAGCTCCGCAGCGGGAAAGAGATTTTGCCATTTTGATTGAAAAAGCAAAAATTGCTGAAGAAGTGAAACGCTCTGAGAGTTTGGGACGTCAGGTTCTTCTAGGGGTTTCCAAAACAGGCCTAGGTTAGATGGGCCAGCTCGAGTTGGGATGCCAGTTGTTGTGGGTATGTGGCGACCTTGCGTGCAGTGTAGGAAAACACATCTGGGGGAATGTTGGAGAAGATCTGATGGGTGTTTCAAATGTGGGTCTAGGGATCATCTGATTAGGGACTGTCCACGGGAGCCTGTTTGTAACACCCTTAACCCATGTCCGTCGTCAGATTAGGGTTATGAGGCATTACTGAACTAAACTCAATTCCATATAGACATTTATTTAAAAAAAACCAGCACAAACAATGCAATCTTTTCTAGTTCATAAAACATCATAATATACCAAACTAAATAATGTATAACTAGTTTATTTACAGGTACATAATAAGCGTCAATGTCCGAACTTCATGAATTAAACTTTCATGCAATCTAAAGAACCGAAACATATCTCAACTTGTTTCAATATAAAAAGAAATGTCATAAGTTAGACATAAATCAAAACACATATGTCATGATCTGGTTTCATTCGAATTATTCAATACATGTGCATACTAAGTCAACCAACTATTTATATCATTTAATAATAAAATGCATATGCAAACATAGTAGCTATATATCATGACCGAACATACTAATTTACTTTCTGTTTAAAATCATACCTGAACATTCGTATAACATTTTCATTTACTATCAATAGCAACTGAGACTATAAAGCCAACCAACTTATACATACTTTATTATAAAAGGGTAAACATCACATAACCACAATCACTTAAACATAACATTATTTATACTTACTAAATACATCCAACTTACATCTTTTACCATATTGCCGAATCTCATGACTCAACTCTACTATCATTAGTAAAGCATATTAGACATGTAGCTCATAATTTATCTTGGTCGAGACTGAACACGTGACATAACCGCAACAACCTTGTTTAGTTTTAGCACATAACAAGCTAAGGCCAAGTTTGTATAATCAAATACCTAACATAATATATTTATATACCATATGATCACCTTTCCATATATATTTTAAGTCATGACTAAATCCAAACATCCATTACTATTTGATCAAGCTATTGTAACAAAACATGGTAAATAACCTTAACCAAGAGACATAGCCATTTTCGCAAGGCTAAACTTATATACAAGACCAAATATCATTGGTTTCAAAACTTAGTCTAACATATACATGCCTTAGAATAAAAAACTAAGCTCGTAAGCACCAAAGGTGTTGATAGTGTGGTTAACTTCTCTGACGATCCTCTGAGCCCGTAGCTTGATCAAAAGTCTATAAAACAGAAAATAAACACACACGAAGTAAGCTTACTAGCTTAGTAGGCCTTAAGCAATTTAAAAAGAATAATTAAATTGGACATCTAAACATTTCGAGTCAAATACTTAATATTAGTTCAAGCTTTACCAAATGCACATATAGTAATTTCATTGTCGATTTTCAATACCATGCTTAACTTAACATTCTTCGTTATCTTACCTAACTTGATAACTTTCAATTCCATGCCAAATACATCAATTGCTGAATATACATAAATAATCACAAACCTAGGTGTATAAGTTTACCTACATAAACATTTTAACCTCAATCATGCTTTCGAATTTTCAACAACCGCATGGCATAATTCAAATACAAACTTCATAAACAAATGAATAACACATTTCCTTCATCATTTTATTTACATCATTTTCATAGTATATAAATATATAACATCAAAGTATGGAAGTTCTTACCTAGTAGCCGAGTTAACAAATTTATTTTCAATGCTCAAGCTTACATAGTCTATTTCATAACTTTACCATTTAGTAACTGAAATTCGGAAATAGAAAACTCACCAACATGTAACAAGCTATTCACTAATTTGAATCACATACACTGGCAATCCAGCCTGCTAGACTTGAATTCTGAGGTTCAATACACCGGCATTTAGCCTGCTAGGCATTTAGCCCGAAATAAATCACCAGCATAAGGCCTGCTAGGCTTGAAGCCCGAATATCAATATGCTCAATTCTTCAATTCACATTTCATTATGCTAACTTCACAACCACTCATATATCACATGTTAAATTCACATATCAACCAAATACACGTATTCACATTACATTAACTAAACTTATAAACAATTCAATTTAGTACCCTTGCATTCGGCTAATACATGTTTTCATGCTAATAATATTACAATTTCATCATTCATTAGATTCATAAATAATTCCTTAACACATATTCGCTTAAGAACTTACCTCGACCGTCGAAGGACCTCGTAAACCGGCTATTCAAAAACCTTCGTCTTTCCCCAATCCAAATCCATTTTTTCTTTGTTCTTGATCTTTAATCACCAATTTCTCCTTGGCCAAATGTTAAACCTTGTTCTTTCTTTCTTTATGCAATTCAGCTAAGAAAATGAAGATGATAACATGCATGTTTTGTTTTATTTTAACATATATATGTTTATTACCAAATTACTTAATTAACCTATTAATAAAAATAAAACTAACATATTAACCAAGGGCATTTGTGACATATGCCGCCCACTATCCTTTAACATGGGGAAATTACCCTCTAAGGCTTTCATATTAAAAGACCACTATCAAAATGACACTTTTCACTATAGTTTGCCACTTTTACACTTTACGCGATTAAGTCCTTTTTCAAAAATTAAACACACAAATGATTAAATTTTAATACGAAAATTTCACACACATCAATTCACATATAATAAACACAAAATATAATATTAAAATATTTCTCGGACTCGGATTCGTGGTCTCGAAACTACCGTTCCGATTAGGGTCAAAATCGGTCTGCTACAACTCTCCCCCATAGGGATTTTCGTCCCCGAAAATCTTACCGTTAAACAAAGTTGGATATTGTTGCCTCATTGAATCCTCAGGCTCCGACGTTGCCTCTTCAAACTCGAGAACGCAACATCTCAACATGTCCTCAAGTATCTGAATAGTTCGTTCAGACTGACCATCTGTCTGCAGATGAAAGGCTGTACTAAAGTGGAGTTTAGTACCTAAAGCATCTTGCAACTTCTTCCAAAACCGCGATGTGAAACTTGGGTCTCTGTCTGAAACAATGGAATTCGGTACACCATGCAACCTCACAATCTGTGATACATACATTTCAGCAAGTTTGTCGAGCGAATAGTTTATACGGACTGGTACAAAATGAGCTGACTTGGTCAGTCAATCTACTATAACCCAGACTGCGTCTTTCTTGCTTGGTGTTGTAGGCAAACCGGATACAAAATCCATAGTGACTGTATCCCATTTCCATTCAGTATCATGATCGGTTGAAGTAACTCGGAAGGCCTTGATGCTCAGCTTTTACTTGCTGACAAACTAAGCATTTCGAAACAAATTCAGATATATCCTGTTTCATGCCGGCCACCAATAGAACTGTTTCAAATCATTATACATCTTTGTGCTACCCGGATGTATCGACATTTGACTATTATGAGCTTCATCCAATACCATCTGAATTAAGTCTGCATTTCTCGGTACACACAATCGGCCTTTATAGCTCAAACAGTCATTTTTATCAATTCAAAACTCTGACTCTGCATCATTTTCACACTGTGCTCGTCTAGTAGTCATATCTTTGTCAACTTTCTGTGCATCGCTAATTTGCTGAATAAACAACGGTCTAGCCTTCATCTCAGCTATGATCGAACCATCACTAGACATAACCATATGTGCGTTCAACGCACGAAGAGCAAACAATGATTTTCGACTTAATGCATCTGCAACAATGTTAGCTTTTCCCGGATGATAGTCAATTACCAATTCGTAATCTTTTAGCAATTCCAACCATCTGCGTTGTCTTAAATTCAGGTCTTTTTGAGTCATTAAATACTTCAAACTTTTGTGATCCGAGTAAACATGACATTTCTCACCGAATAAGTAATGACGCCAAATCTTCACTGCGAACACAATGGCTGCAAGCTCTAAATCATGCGTCGGGTAATTTCTTTCATGCGGCTTCAATTGTCTCGAAGCGTAGGCTAATACTTTGCCTTCCTGCATCAAAACGCAGCCCAAACCACTTAAAGAAGCATCAGAATACACAAAAAATTCTTTACCAGATTCAGGCTGAGCTAACACAAAGGGCTTTCAACTGATCAAAACTTTTCTGACACTTTTCCGACCACTCGAACTTGACATCTTTCTGTAGTAGCTTTGCCAAAGGTGTAGCTATCACAGAAAAACCTTTCACAAACTGTCTGTAGTAGCCCACAAGTCCCAAAAAACTTCGAATTTCAGAAACATTCTTGGGTGGCTTCCAATCAAGTATAGCCGATATTTTGTTTGGATCAACCCGAATACCTGACGCTGAAACAACATGACCCAAGAAGCTGACTTCCTTCATCCAGAACTCACATTTACTAAATTTTGCATACAACTTCCGATCTCGCAAAGTTTGTAGCACTAATCTCAAATGCTCGGCGTGCTCGGTTTCATCTCTGGAGTAGATCAAGATATCATCTATAAACACTACCACAAACCGATCCAAAAAATGTTTGAAGACCCGATTCATCAAATCCATAAAAACAGCAGGTGCATTAGTAAGCCCAAAAGGCATAACCAAAAACTCAAAATGTCCGTACCTCGTTCGGAATGCAGTCTTAGGCACATCAGAATCTCTGACTCGCAGTTGATAATAACCCGATCTCAGATCAATCTTTGAAAACACTGAAGCCCCTTTCAACTAGTCAAACAAATCATCAATTCGAGGCAACGGGTATTTATTCTTTATTGTCACTTTATTTAACTGCCGATAATCAGTACACATTCGCATGGTCCCATCTTTCTTTTTCACAAATAATACTGATGCACCCCAAGGAGAGAAACTCGGTCGGGCAAAGCCCCTATCTGACAACTCTTGCAACTGTGCTTTCAACTCTTTCAACTCGGTAGGTGCCATCCGGTACAGAGCTATCGAAATAGAAGTCATCCCTGGAACTAGTTCGATGCCAAATTCAATCTCTCGTACTGGTGGTAGACCTGGTAATTCTTCAGGAAACACATCTGGGTATTCATTCACAACCGGTACTGATTCAATCTGCTTTTCGGACACTTTATTATCCAACACATAAGCCAAGTAAGCTTCATATCCTTTTCTTACATACTTTCGAGCTAATATCGAGGATATAACGGTTGGCAACCCGCTCAGATCATTAGATTCAACCCGTATGATATCTCCATTCTGGCATCTCAAATCAATAATATTCCTTTTGCAATTCACCACTGCATCATGCAAAGTTAGCCAGTCCGTTCCCAAAATTATATCAAACTCGTCGAAGGGCAACAACATTAAATCAGCTGGGAAACATGAATCCCGAATCATCAACGGGTAACTTTTACACACTATATCAACAAGTACACAGCGACCCAAAGGGTTGGACACACGGATCACAAACTCAGTAGACTCAACAGGTAGAGTCTTACTGGATACTAAAGTTTCACACACATATGAATGAGTCGAACCAGGATCAATCAATGCAATCACAGTAGTATCATAAAGTGTGAAAGTACTGGTAATGACATCTGGAGAAGAAGCATCCTCTCTGGCTCGTATAGCATAAGCTCTAGCTGAAGCTCTAGCCTCTGATCGAACTGCAATGTCTTTCGTCCCTCTCTGACTGCCACCTACATTGCCTGAATGTCTGGGTGGTCTGCCCTTTGCTAGTGTGCTATTCGGTTTAATGTTCTGAGCTGTATTTTGCTCGGCTAGAATCGGGCACTCTCGAATAAAATGATCTGACGATCCACATTTAAAGTAGGACCGATCATGAAATCTACAACTACCAGAATGCCGTTTCCCACAATGTTTGCACTCAGCCCGGTTCTGCGGAATATTACCAACACTAGCCATCGAAGTGGCTCGGGAATTCACTGAAGGTCGATCACGTCTAGGCAAGTCTGAAGTAGCTTTATGTCGGCTGAAGTCATCTCTGAACTTCTTAGGCACTGAATGGAAAGTCTTACTCGATGATCTTTTACGAGTGTCTCTAGCTTCAATTTCAGCCTTTCTTTTCTCCTTTCCAAGCTCTTCAGCTTTGCAAGCTCGCTCGACTAGTGTCACAAACTCTTTGATTTCAAGAATGCCAACAAGCAACTTTATATCTTCATTCAAACCGTCTTCGAACCTTTTGCACATAATGGCTTCAGTTGATATACACTCTCGGGCATATCGGCTCAATCTGACGAATTTCCGCTCATATTCAGTCACGGTCATTCGCCCCTGTTTCAGTTCAAGAAATTCCTTACGTTTCTAGTCGATGAAACTCTGGCTGATATATTTCTTGCGGAATTCATTCTGGAAGAAATCCCACGCCACTTTTTCTTTCGGAACCACTGATACTAGTGTATTCCACTAGTGATATGCAGTGTCCCGAAGTAAAGATATAGCACATTTCAGGCATTCATCTGGAGTACAAGATAGCTCATCAAGTACCCGAATAGTGTTATCAAGCTACATTTCGGCTCGCTCTGCGTCATCATCATCATTGGCCTTGAATTCTTCGGCCCCATATTTCCTGATTTTATCAACTGGAGGCCTACTAGATCTCATCGGATCTATCATCGGGGGTGTTGAAGGTACCAGAGTTGGATTATTTGGGGGTGGAGGTTGTTGTACAGCCGGGTTAGCCTGAATAAACTGGGTAAACCACTCGTTCATCATCTGATAGAAGGCTTGTTTAGCCTCCCCCTCGTGGCTACCTGAAACTGGTCGAGAGACTACCGGCGCTGATCCGCGTGCACAGTCAGGCGCTACACTCTCTACATCATCCGCTACGGCTCTATCGGGATCAGTATCCATTTACTATATAAAACACAGTTCGGAATGTCAAAAGTCACCACACTATCAAATATACATTTAAGGCATGTATAGCTAGACTCTCACGTGCTACGGTAGTCCTAGAATCGACTAAACCGTAAGCTCTGATACCAATCAAATGTAACACCCCTAACCCGTGTCCGTCGTCAGATTAGGGTTATGAGGCATTACCGAACTAAACTCAATTCCATATAGACATTTATTTAAAAAAAACCAGCACAAACAATGCAATCGTTTCTAGTTCATAAAACATCATAATATACCAAACTAAATAAAGTATAACTAGTTTATTTACAGGTACTTAATAAGTGTAATCGAAACATATCTCAACTTGTTTCAATATAAAAAAAATCATAAGTTAGACATAAATCAAAACACATATGTCATGATCTGGTTTCATTCGAATTATTCAATACATGTGCATACTAAGTCAACCAACTATTTATATCATTTAATAATAAAATGCATATGCAAACATAGTAGCTATATATCATGACCGAACATACTAATTTACTTTCCGTTTAAAATCATACCTAAACATTCGTATAACATTTTCATTTACTATCAATAGCAACTGAGACTATAAAGCCAACCAACTTATACATACTTTATTATAAAAGGATAAACATCACATAACCACAATCACTTAAACATAACATTATTTATACTTACTAAATACATCCAACTTACATCTTTTACCCTATTGCCGAATCTCATAACTCAACTCTACTATCATTAGTAAAGCATATTAGACATGTAGCTCATAATTTATCTTGGTCGAGACTTAACATGCGACATAACCGCAACAACCTTGTTTAGTTTTAGCACATAACAAGCTAAGGCCAAGTTTGTATAATCAAATACCTAACATAATATATTTATATACCATATGATCACCTTTCCATATATATTTTAAGTCATGACTAAATCCAAACATCCATTACTATTTGCTCAAGCTATTATAACAAAACATGGTAAATAACCTTAACCAAGAGACATAGCCATTTTCACAGGGCTAAACTTATATACAAGACCAAATATCATTGGTTTCAAAACTTAGTCTAACATATACATGCCTTAGAATAAAAAACTAAGCTAGTAAGCACCAAAGGTGTTGATAGTGTGGTTAACTTCTCTGACGATCCTCTGAGCCCGTAGCTTGATCAAAAGTCTATAAAACAGAAAATAAACACACACGAAGTAAGCTTACTAGCTTAGTAAGTCTTAAGCAATTTAAAAAGAATAATTAAATTGGACATCTAAACATTTCGAGTCAAATACTTAATATTAGTTCAAGCTTTACCAAATGCACATATAGTAATTTCATTGCCGATTTTCAATACCATGCTTAACTTAACATTCTTCGTTATCTTACCTAACTTGATAACTTTCAATTCCATACCAAATACATCAATTGCTGAATATACATAAATAATCACAAACCTAGGTGTATAAGTTTACCTACATAAACATTTTAACCTCAATCATGCTTTCGAATTTTCAACAATCGCATGGCATAATTCAAATACAAACTTCATAACCAAATGAATAACACATTTCCTTCATCATTTTATTTACATCATTTCCATAGTATATAAATATATAACATCAAAGTATGGAAGTTCTTACCTAGTAGCCGAGTTAACAAATTTATTTTCAATGCTCAAGCTTACATAGTCTATTTCATAACTTTACCATTTAGTAACTGAAATTCGGAAATAGAAAACTCACCAGCATGTAACAAGCTATTCACTAATTTGAATCACATACACCGGCCCATTCACTACGACCTAATTTGAAATGCCACTGCGGAAAACGTTTGAAATATTCTTACTTAAAAGTAAAAACCGTTAAAAAAAATTTGTTGCCTTTAATAAATCATTTTCGTAATTTAAAACATTCTAAGTAAAAATTAAGTTAATATAAAAATACCGGATTCAAAACTTTATTATGACTTTTGAGATTTAAATAGCTTTTAAAATTAAACTTACAAAATATGAACTTACTTATAAATCCAACTTAAACATAACAAAAATTCAAATACTTTAAGGCCCTTATTACAACAAAAGGATATTTAGAATACTGAAAACATAAATTATATAAAATAAGGAACACAACTTCTTCTGCATGGCCCACCTTGTATCCACTCCAAACCCGGTCCAAGCATCACCTGCAATGTTGATAAAAATTGGGTGAGTCATACAGACTCAGTGTGCAATTAGACCACTGAATTCCACCCACATATCAACCACATATATACCCACATATCATAAATCAATGCATCTTATTCATATAATTTCACTTATTGGGCTTGGCCCATATCCTTATCACATTCTTATAATAGTGTAATTAACCACATGTTTTCACATACTGGGCTTGGTCCATTACCACGTTAATCCACATCACATACTGAGCTTGGCCCACTTTCACATTAATCCACATATCATACTGGGCTTGGCCCATTTCCACATTTATTCATATACAAAATTATGCAATTATGAAGCCCAACCTAGCCTAGGGTCCATCCTCTACACACCCCCGTATCCAGCCTACCACACACCAGGGGATTATTAAATTACCCTCTCCTTTTTACTCCAATAAGGCAAAAAATGCCGTCCACGCGAACTTAATCGCAAATAATCCACAACGCGACCTCAGTCAGCACCAATCCACGATGTAGCTGAAGCTATCATCAAATCCACGATGAGCATAAAGCCATCAATAACCACGATATGGCACATAGCCTATATCAACCACGATGAGGCACAGAGCCATTCATCAAACCACGTACTCGAAGTACACCCTGTCCTTCTTTCATATCACATCCCACCCATGCACATGCAATCATAAAACAATGCCATGATAATAATGCATGTACATGTTATTTAGCATATTATCACATACTCATATCAATAATCATATTTCATCAGTTTTGGTACTTACCAGATTATTGACATACCCCTTAAGGGTATCCATACTTGTCACTGCACTCGTTAATACATACATAACACATACAAAATATCACATACATAACATAAACCCGGAAAACAGTAGGCTAACTACACACCTGATTACTTGTAGAACTACGCTTTCGAAATCGAATCTATCACTAAGTGACACTACGGCTATCTGGCTACTTTGTTGTTCTGACGCTGGCCCACACCTTGGTGGCCAATCACGAACTGCCGAAACAGATCTCTTCTTGAACTTAGGGATAGGAACTACCCCTTGGCCTCCTTGACTGGTATTCGCATCCATTAATGATATCTAATCAAAACCCGATTAAACGATAATGTACTAAATCTTAATCGAATAAACTACAACTTATCAACCTTACCAGAGATGGATCAGAATCCCGAAGACTTCTCTTAACTCCTGTCGATTTGCTCCTAAGAACCATAATACACAATCGGTCATCACTTGGAACTCTTAATGTGGCCTATGGCCGAATATCACATGTCACTTACCAAGCTTACCTATTTTCTGAATCACCACTTCTTCCTGTCGAAACCCCTGCTAAACAATTATTAGATTCGGCCAAACCAAAACCAAGGCCTTAAATACTTGCTTTCGGCACACAAATGGAAGAGAACCTATAACCGATTGCTAGGACAGAAAATACTTAGGGTACTTGATATTCGGCTATGGCTTTTTATTAAAAATAACATACAAATGGGAGTATGAGCACTTACAAGGTTCGGCTACGCCCTCTAATGAGGTTGGAATATTCGGCAACCACTCTTAATGGCAAAGGGGCATTCGACTTTCAAGAAATAGGAAGGAATTTGGTGTTGTAAGAAAATAAAGATGAAGAAGAGTATGTAGAGGAATTTCGGCACACACTAAAAGGAAGAAAAAGAACCCGAAAACACCTATAACCCCTTTAAATAGTTTCGGCCCTATCTCCTCTTCATGGCCGAATTTGCTTACCCAAAAGAGCCCCATACTTGGCCACCACGTCAACTCATTATCATATCCCAATTTAATCTCCTACTTATCTCTTCAACACCCATTCAAATTAAATTGAATTTAATCTACAATTATCCACACTAACAAAATAAATAAGGAATAGTCCAACCTTTATCTCTTATCCTATCATTTAATAATTTGAATTAAACAAATCTTTATCCCTTCCTTCCAGCCGAAAATTAAGATAAAAAAAAACAAGCTTTATCCTTACCTTTTGGGAACCCATGTGCCGTCCAACTCCTTCCCCTTCTCTTGATGTCACATGCAAAAATAAAATAAAACACCCATTTGTTGCCCCCAAGTTTCAAACATGGGACCTGCTGGAGTCACCACACGCTACCAGCCACTTCGCTGCTAGCTCCTTTGTGTCATAAACCCCCAACAATTCTTTTTAAGGCCTTTCTCTCCCTTAGCGCCAACTTATAAAAAAATAAAAACACGCTTATGCTGCTCACAAGACTCGAACTTGAGCCCTCCTGAAGCTCCCTTTCCCGCAAGCGTCCAAGCCGCTTTACCACATGATTGCTTGTGTCATAAATCCCCTAAAAATTTCTTTAAAGCCTCCTTAGCCCAATTCCCCTTTTGATGCAAAAAAATAAATAAATGCCCATTTGCTTCCCACGTTGCTCGAACTTCTTCCCTTCCTCCCAGCTTATGGCGTCATGCACCAAGGCCCTAAGTGGCGCATTCCAGCCACTTTACCAAGGTGATTTCTATGTCCAAGAACTCCCAAAATTTTCCTTTAAGGCCTTCCTGGCCTTGCTCCCCTTACTAACAAAAAAAACTAAAAATTTTCCAATGCATTCCCTTTTAATCCTAGAGTTTAAAGAACCCCTAAAACACATCCAGACCACTCACTGAGCCTACTAACTCATGAATTATGCACCAAATGCATAGCCCCTAATTTAGGATATTACACTAAGTGTGCGAGTATATCGAGTGATTAATGAAGATTGTTTGAATTGTGGTATTGAGCTTTGCATAGCAAAAGTAATCGATATTTAAGTGTTGGCACAGGTACGTATGGAACCTATGTGGTTGATGATATCGGACATGAGTAAATGGATGACTATGTAAGTAATGACTATGGATGGGATTGTATATCAATGTGAGTTGAACCATGTGATAGTTTAATTTGTATATTGAATAAGATATGTTGAGTTAAATGTATTATATGATGAACTTACTAAGCTTTTGAGCTTATTGTGTGAAGTGTTTCTCTGTTTTACAGTGTCACTAATGCTAGCTCAGATCCAGGGATCGTCAACGACTCAATCACACTATCGGCTATCTATTTTGGTACTTTTGGAAGTTGTATAAATTTGGCATATGGCATGTATAGGCTAGTGATTATTGTAACAACCCGATTTAGGGCCTAGTTGGAATAGTGGTGCGAGACCACAGATCCGAAGTAGAAATATATGTTTTTATGATTTTTATAAGGCTTATGAGATGCTAGCATGATTGTGTGAAAATTTCATGAAGAATTTTTATTAATTAGTGAATAAGTTGTCCATTAGGACTAAATTGCAAAGATTAGAAAATATGAGATTCTAGAAGATTTAAGTTTGAAATAGAATTATAAAAATTATTAGAGGTCCTTATTTAGCAATTAGACCATTATATGTTAAGATGGACAAAAATGGACATTGGAAGGAAAAATCTTAAGAAATGATCATTAAGGGCATTTTTGTCATTTGGTTAATAAAAGAGTTAAAAGGGAAAATAAGTCAAAAATGGTGTCCATCTTCCTCCCCCTTGGCCGAAAATCACAAGGAAGACATAGTTATGGTTTTTTCAACTTTCAAGCTTGATAGTAAGTGCATCTTAGCCCCGTTTTTAATGATATTTATATTTTTGAGATCCTCGTAGCTCAGTTTAGCTATTTCTAGCTATATTTTGAGCTAGAGTTCATATTCAAAAATTTACCCATGTGTGACATGCATTTATTTTGATGTTTTATGGAGGAATATGAAAGTTTGATGTATGATAAACATTTTTTTCTAAGTGATTTTCATGAAAAATACATGTAAGGACCAAATTGTAAAAGTTATGAAGATGGTCATACATAAGTGAAATAGTGGAAATTGAAGGTTGTTATAGTTGAGAATATGATTCGGCTAGGCTTGAAATACAAGAAAGTTGAATGAAAATTATTTTACGAGCCTAGGGGCAAAAAAGAAATTATGTAAAAGTTTGGGGGCAAAATCATAATTTTGCCAAAATCTAAATTATTAGTCGATTTAGTCAATGTGTGTATTTAACAAGTGAAATTGATATTATAGATCAAGAAACACGAATCCCGGATCGAAATCGAGGTAAGAACAAAATCGAGGACTAAATCGAGCATCGATACACATTTTGAGAATCGAGGTAAGTTTGTATGAAGTTAAAGTTTCATAATGTTTTGAATGTTTGAAACTACTTAATATTATGACCATGTATGTTATTACTATGAATAATTGAGTGATGAAGCCTCGATGAGGAAATGGTGAAAATGAGTTATGTGAAATCCCGAATAAAGATTTGGAATAATGAAGATACCCATATATTAGCATTGAATAATGAAGGTCCCATGTAAGACCATGTCTGGGATATAGCCTCGGCACCAAAGGAAGATCTCGTATAAGACCATGTCCGGGACATGGCATTGACATTCATGTGCGATTTCGTATAAGACCATGTCCGGGAGATGGCATCGACATCCAGTTATAAGATTCCGTGTAAGACTATATCTAGGATATGGCAACGACGTCAAGAGGTGAACCCATGTAAGACCATATCCGGGATATGGTGTTGGCATCAAGATTTATGCATGATGAGTTTGAATATCCCACAATAATCCAGTTTGTTTATGGTCAAAAGAGCTAAGTATGTAAAATAGTATAGAGCTAAATCCATTTATGGATGACCTTGAGTTTCATTCATGATAAGAATGATGAAAAATTGAGTTTATGTTCATGTTAGCATATGTGCTAAGTTATGTGATTAAGTGATACAGGTACCATGAATATGTATGTAATAACCTGAATTGGGGGTGGTGCATTTGATGTGTTTCTGTGTGTATGTGATGTGTTGTGTGTTGTGTTGGGGTGTTTGGGGGTTTCGGAAAGGCTTGGTGTTAAGCCTGAGCCTTGTTAGAATTTCTGTGTTTGGCACTTTGAGGGGAAGCTAGCCTAATTAGGAGCTAAGGGATATTGTTAGTGATGGGTTGACATAAGAAATGCCTTGGAAAAGTGGCAAGGAGGCGCCACTTAGGAGGCAAGGGAGTGACGCCTCAAGTAAGCTGGCAGGGAGCAGATTCGAGCTGCGTGGTCTTCCTTTTGGGGATTTCTTTTTGACGCCAAGGTAAGGGGGAGTTGCACTCAGCTTGGACTCTGGTGGATGAATGTTGAAGGGGTCAACATCTTTGAATGAGTGGAAGAGAGCAATTCAAGGAGTTTGATTTATTCAAACAAGTTTGAATGTGTGATCAGGAGAAAATTAAGGAGGAAAAGAAGGGATTGAGGAGTGTGGAGTGTTAGCCGAATTTTGAAGGGATTAGGTGGGGGTGTGCATTCGGTTTTTGAGTGTTAGCTTAGGGGTGGCCGATTGTTGGTGTTAGCCTTAGGGGGTGTTGAATATTCGGCTAGTTAGAGAGCACCTAGTTCTTTTTGCTCTCATTTCATATGTGCCAAAACCGAAGCACTCCCACACTTCTTGATTTGCACTATTATTCTTTTCTCTCAAATTATCTCTTTTTCTTCTTTTCTTCTTTGGTTCCATCTAAAAGCCGAAAGCACATCTTTCTCTCTACCTCTCTTTGGCCGAATCTTTCTTCACCTCACCATTTCTCTTGTGATCTCTTCTCTTTTTCTCCTCTTCTTTATTTGTTTTACTTCAAATCGAAACCCTTCTTTTCTCTCATAGTCATTGCCGAATCCCATACCCCATTTCTTTTACTTGATCGAACCATCATCCACTACCATACATCTTGATTTCGTTTTACTCTAGCCGGATCTTGGTAGCTTTTCTTTAGATTGCCAAAAACTGAATTACCTCCTAAGTTCTTCTTCTTTTCTTCTTTGGTTGGCCGAAACTTACATTGCCTTTCATTTGTTGCTTTGCCATTAACAGCAAAAGCCGAATCTTCAGGGGGTTATTTGTTAGAAGTTAAGGTAGGCGGTATTTTCTCTTATTTTGTTATCTCTTTCGGGTGTTGATAGCCAAAGTCGAATGGCTAATTGGCCTAATGTTTGGATGCTTGGCCGAATATAGGTGGAAGTGGTGTCACTTTCTGTTTGGGGATTTTCGGGATTCGTTTGACTTGTGAATCAAGCCTAAAGCTTCGGTTTTTGTCGATCTAGGTAAGGAGATCTTTTCTGTTAATGTGTTAATCTATTCACATTTACCCTATGTGTTAACTTGGTCTGCTGACCAAGATCTGTTCCATGGACTCGAATGCCAGCAATTCTAAGGAGGGGGTTGGACCAGTAAACCCAGCCCCTAAGTTTAAGAAGCGACCAGTTTCAGCAGTTCGAGATTGGCCACCGGGTTGTAGGCCGGCATCGGAGCAAGGTCGTAGGCAGATAGCAGTGGTCTCGATTAGCGATAGTGTCGACATAGAAAACGTGATATTACGTGTTATCTGTAACATCCTGAAAAAGGCTTATGCATTTTCGGTTTAATTGTACGAAATGACATATCTTATGTGTTATGAATGTATTTTGAACATTTTTGGAAACCTAGAAATGTATGGAAATGTTAAGTTTAAAAGAGGAAAGTGAACATTTTTGGAAACTAGGAAATGTAAGGAGATGATTTAGAAATGATTCAAAAGAGGAAAGTAAACATTTCGGGAAACTTGGAAATGTATGGAAATGTTAAGTTTAAAGGAGGCAAACGAAAATTTTTGGAAACTTGGAAATGTAAGGAAATGTCAAGTTTTAAAGTTTAAAAAGAGGAACCTAAGGCAAGGTGGCCTTAAGAAAAGTAATAGGAGGAATTTGACACACAAACAGGCTTGGAAAAGTGGCCTGAAGATATCACTTAAGGCCCAGGTAGATGACGCCACAAGCTATGCAAGTGGGCCTGAGTTCGAGTCACATGGAAAGCAAATAAAAGAAATTTTTATTTTGCTACAAGGAGTAGAGAGGTCGACGGCACAAGGCTATATTTTAGGAGTTTTATTCTCTTTAAAATTCGGCTAAATGATGGATAAATAAGGGATTTATTTATCATAGTTTTCAAGAGATAATTGTTGGATTAAATTCTTTTATTTTGTGATAATTCAAAGGATAAAGCTATCAAAATAGAAGAGTGGTGGCCAAGTAAGGGATTCTGAGTAGAAATTTCGGCTACTAGAGGAAAAGAGGCCATTCACTCATTCACTCTTTCCTTGCCGAATTTCTTAAGCAAATTCTCCTCTCTCTGCCGAATTTCCTAGAGCCTTGTTCTTCTTCTTTTTGTTAGCCAAAGCCGAAAATTCAAGATACACCATTAGCCAATTTCTTCTTCTTTGTTTCAAATCATCAAAAGCCGAAAGTGAGCCTTTTTAAGACCATAGCCGAATACTGCTAAGGGTTCAAGCAAGAGTTCCATCGATTTCTCCAAGTAAGGGTAAGATCTAGATTCGGTTTCCTTTCTTTTCTTTTTAAGCCTGTCAAAATTTAGGGACTAATCCCTCATATTGTATTTTGGCCGAAACTATGGAAGGTGGATTCCGGGATTTCAGATCTAAGGTATTTCGGCATCTCCATTAATCAGGAAGAGAGTTTCGGGATTTAAAGATTTAAGGTAAGACATATGTATATTCGGCCAAAGGCCATGTTTTATGTTTTAATGTTAGATTAAACTCTAACATGTGTCTATAGGATTTTCGACAGCATTAAGGAAGCAAGGATCCAATTCGGGATTTAAGATTTGGAAGGTAAGCACCTATGTATATTCGGCTAAAGCCTAGATTAGTATTTAGATCTGTTCTTTAAATGTTCAAAAGTCGAAAACTAACCAAGTTAATTGATTCAATGCCTGGCCGAATACAAGGAGGAATAAAGCAAAGATTTCGGGATTGGTTGGTGTCCCAATCGGCAACAAGGTAGGTTTTAAGAATACAAATCCTACTAGGATTTGGTTTTATGGCCGAAGGGTCTTTATTAAACTTTTAAGTGATGGCCGAATGTAGGGAGTTAAGGATCTAAGGCAGTAGATCAGATTTCGGGATTTCAGTGAAGTTGTTAAGCGAATCAGGTGTGTACCCTACCCTAAGTTTTGATATGTTCATGGCTATGTTTAAATTAAATGTAATATTAAGAATGTGAAAATATGGCTAAGTACCATACTATGGTACAAAGTACTCAGGTACGTTTCCTACTCCCAATAGGATTATGAAATATGCTATAAACATGAGAATAATGATAAGAATGTGAACTTTGGCATGTTAATGCATAATATGATTTGGGCATATGGGTTATTGAAAAGGGGAAGTGAATGTGGTGACCTAAGACCACGAAATCTGAGTGCGGTGACCTAAGACCGCGATATCTGAATGTGGTGACCTAAGACCACGAAATCCGAATGTGGTGACCTAAGACCACGAATTTTATAAGGGCGATGAGCACGTCGACTGCAGTGACTGCCTTCGATGGAGTGTAGCGGAAGGAGGGTCGACTTAGTAGTCCCCACGGTGTACAGGTTGGTACGGGGAAGTGTAGCAGATGGCTAATTAGGTTTGGGTTTGGGTTGCATCATTATTTTTACTTGTTATTTGAATATGTATGTGATATGATAATGCATGCCTGAAATATTGATTCTTAGTGTTGGTTACACATTGAGTCTGTTTGACTCACCCCGTTGTGGGAACATGTTTCAGGTGACGATCAGTAATGGACCGGGCTCGGCAGAAGCTTAGGGATGGCCATGCACAGCAAGAAATTTACGACTTGGACTTTTATTTTATTTTAAGTATTTTTAAATTTTAATTTTGGGAATATTTAATGTAATAAGGCCATAGTTGAATTTCTTTATTATTACTTTTATTTATTATGATTACGAACTATTATTAATTAATGAATTAAATAAATTTATTTTAAAACAAACCCTAAACGTTTTGTTACCTAAAGTTAAAGGATTTTTAATGGATTAAACTCATTTTAAATTCAAGCCCAACCCAATAATAATTTCTCTTTCAAAACACATAGTTTTTCCAAAGTAATAAACGAATTTTGAACTGGTTTCCTTCGAGGAACATACCAGATCCGGTCAAGGCTCGTGGGCCGGGTTTGGGGTGTTTCAGTTTGGTATCAGAGCCCAGTTTCAAACCCTCGGCCTGGGGTTTAAGGCCCAAAACATTTTCAAATCGAGCCCAAATGAGGTTTGAAGATAAGCAGGGTTTTTCTGGCATGGCACCTAAGTTTCCGACCCGCAATCCACCAGGTAAGTACCCCTAACCATCTGTGTGCTTTATGTGATTATATTATGAAGGGTAGAAACGGAATGGCACGTAGAATAGTATGATAAGTATATGAACCCTAGGACTAGTGTACCCCAACAAATACATAAGATTTAATACCTACTTAAACAAACCTATGGCTAAGTCACCGAGTTAGGGTGTGGCAACCCCTGTGCGCATTTCTAGGATTGGATCTGGAAGAGCCTGGTATTTAACCAGTCCTAGTGACTCACCTCCTCTTCGCTGGAATCCTACCTGGTACGTAGCTTCGGTTCACCCTAACCAAGAGTACTCAGTGGGTGTGGCAATCTCTGTGCGCATGTCTAGGAATGGTTTCAGTGGGAGCTTGGTACTTAAGCAGTCCGTGTGACTCACCTTCTCTCCATTTGAATCCTACCTGGTGCGTAGCTTTGGTTCACCCTGACCAAGAGGACTCGGTCATAGGCTAAACCCCTAACTAAAACCCTAAAGGGAACTAGCCGTGTTTTTATGGAAACCCTAGTTTTAAAACTCTTAAAATCACCCTCTTAATTTGTAAAAACTATCTCTAAAAAAAAAATTCCGAAAAATTTCTGATTTATGAAATTACAAAACTACCCCTAGTGGTAAAATTACAAAAATGCCCTTGGTTTATAAAATGTCCAACTACCCAATGGTTTTACCAAAATTTCATTACCTTGTAAATGTTCAAAAACCCTAATTTGAAAAATATCAAAATACCTTAATTTTGGAAAAATTACAAAACTGCCTCTAACTTACAAAAGTACCAAAATGACCCTGAATTCCAAAATTTTTGCAACATCACCGTTTTGGAAAGTACAATTCTCAAAAAGAACTCTCAAAGTTTTGCAAAATTTGGAAATACCCCGGAAATATTAAACTGTACAAATTTACCCTGGTTTATTACCAAAATACCCCCGAGATCCAAAATTACCGAAATACCCCCAGATTTCAAAATTTTCCAAAACACCCCGGGAATCTAAAAATTCCAAAATACTTTTTGACAAAATCACCAAGGAACTTTTTCTTTTGAAAAATTATGAAAATACCCCTGTAGGACAAATTACGAAAATACCCCTGGGTAGTAGGAAAACAACAACAACAATGAAAACTACAACGTTTCTCTGAATGAACGAAAGTTCATAATTGATTGATGGATGTATGAATGAAAAGACTGTGTGCATGTATGAATACGAAAGAACCACTCCTAAAACTCTTTTCATAAAACTTCTTCGCGGGTAATAAGTGAAACAAGGACTAATTCATAAAACTTTTTAATCAGATCGCGACGATATAAATGAGTTCTAGAGGACGTGGCCGTCGTGGACGCGGTAGAGGAAGAATGACTGTGTCGGAACCCGTTAGATTGGGTCAAGGGTCTGATAATGAGGTACCACCGCCACCACCACCCCCAGCTGTTGGTGTTGAGCAGCAGGCTCAGACGGGGGATGATGCTGTGTCGCAGGCTGTGCTGCGAGTCTTGGAAATGGTGGCTGGCGCAGGTGGAAATATAGGAGCTCGAAAATCTGTACCCGAGCGACTCCGAGCCAATGGGGCTGAAATGTTTAGAGGAGTATCTGGTGTGGCACCCAGTATGGCTGAATATTGGTTGGAGGCAACTGAACGAATTATGGATGAGCTCGATCTGACCTCTGAGGAGAAGTTGAAAGGAATGGTGGCACTGCTACGGTATGAAGCGTATCAATGGTGGTTAACTGTTCGGGATGGTGCCACAGCTGGGGATCTGACCTAGGAGTATGTCAAGGAAGCGTATCAAAAGAAGTATGTTGGAACTAGGTATACTGATGAGCAAAGGAAAGCATTTCTGGGACTGGTTCAAGGGAACAAGTCCGTTGCGGAATATGAAGCTGAATTTCTAAGGTTGAGTCGGTATGCTCGAGGAGTAGTGGCAACTGAGCATGAGCACTGTGTCCGTTTTGAGGACGGACTAAGGGATGATCTGAGATTGTTGATAGCACCACATCAGGAGTGGGAGTTTTCTACTTTAGTAGAAAAGGCCAAGGTAGCCGAGGGAATTAAGGATTCTACCAAGCAGACCATGGATCGGAATAGGCCAAAAAGAGGTTTTGGATCGTCTGGGAAGTTTCAAAAGAGGCCTAGAGTGGATGGGCCGCGAGGTCAGCAAGTTGGTATAGGAGGGCAGTATCGTCCTTGTGATCTGTGTGGAAAGAAGCACTTAGGAGAGTGCTGGAAGAAGACGAGAGGATGCTTTAGGTGTGGGTCCAAAGACCATATGATCAAGGATTGTCCTAAGAAACCAGATGAAAGTCGACCAGCAGCTCAGAATGTTAATCAGGCTGGTAGAGGGGGACAGCAGCCTCAACGAGGTCGTGGTTCGAATAACAGAGGTAATGGTGCTGGCAGAGGACGTGGAACATAGGGCAGAGGTGCTGCTAATGCTGAGGCAAGGCAACCGGGTTTGGTTTATGCGGTTCACCGGAGGGAGGATGGAGACGCGCCGGATGTTATAACCGGTACGTTCTTTATTTATGGCAAGCCCTATTTTGCTCTGATTGATGTGGGCTCGACCCATTCTTATGTTGCATGTAGTGTAGTGGAAACACTAGGCCTAGACTCTGAACTTTCTGATAGGCAGATGACTGTAGTAAGCCTATTAGGCCAAACTGTAGTGGTGGATAAGATCTTTCGGAATGTACCCCTAGAGATTCAGGGAGTGAACTTTCGGGCTGACTTAATGGAACTACCCTTTGGGGAGTTTGAGCTTATACTTGGAATGGACTAGCTAGTAGAGCACCGAGCCATGTTGGATTGTGCGGCTAAACGTATGGAACTAAGGACCCCGGAGGATGAAGTAGTAGTAATGATCGGAGAAAGAAGAAACTACCTGTCTAATGTAGTTTCGGCGTTAAAGGCTGAGAAAATGGTTAGGAAAGGGTGCAAGGCGTTCTTAGCCTTCGTAAGTGCGTTGGGTGGAAAGGAAAAAGGTGTCAGTGGAGTTAGAACGGTAAGGGACTTTGAAGATGTGTTTCCGGAGGAATTACCAGGAATACCCCCAGATAGGGAGGTGGAGTTTGGAATAGATCTGCTGCCAGGAACGGCTCCTATGTCAATCGCTCCGTATAGAATGGCACCTAAGGAGTTGGTGGAGCTCAAGGCTCAAATCCAAGAATTGTTGGATCGTGGGTTCATTTGACCCAGTGTGTCTCCATGGGGAGCACCGGTCCTGTTTGTAAAGAAGAAGGACGGAACTATGCGGATGTGCATAGACTATCGTCAGTTGAATAAACTGACCATTAAGAATAAGTATCCGTTGCCAAGGATCGATGACTTGTTCGATCAGCTGAAGGGGGCCGCAGTATTTTCAAAGATAGACTTAAGGTCGGGATATCATCAATTGAAGGTAAAAGAGGCAGATATCCATAAGACAACTTTTAGGACAAGATACGGCCATTTTGAATTTGTAGTAATGTCGTTTGGGTTGACGAACACTCCAGCTGCGTTCATGGATATGATGAACCAGGTTTTCCAACCCTATTTGGATAGGTTCGTTGTGGTGTTTATCGACGATATCTTGGTGTATTCCAAGTCGGAGGAAGAGCATGATAAGCAATTACGGATTGTGTTGGAAGTATTAAGGGAAAAGAAGCTCTATGCCAAATTCAGCAAGTGTGAATTCTGGCTTAAAGAGGTGGCATTCTTAGGGCATGTGATATCCGCAGGGGGAATAAGAGTGGATCCTAGGAAGATCGAAGCAGTGTTGGATTGGAAACCACCTAGGTCCGTGGCTGAGATCCGAAGTTTCTTAGGTTTGGCAGGCTATTACAGAAGGTTCGTGGAAGGGTTCTCGTCAATAGCCGCGCCTTTGACAAAGTTGGTAAGGAAGGAAGTACCCTTTAAATAGACTGATAAGCAACAGGAGAGCTTTGAAAAGCTTAAGAAAGTGTTGACAGAAGCTCCAGCGTTAATTCAGCCGGAGGCAGGGAAGGATTTTGTAGTATACTGTGACGCTTCTCACACGGGATTAGGCTGTGTACTAATGCAAGAAGGAAAGGTAGTCGCTTATGCGTCTCGACAGTTAAGGCCGCATGAGGTTAACTACCAACTCATGACTTGGAATTGGCAGCAGTGGTTTTCACTCTTAAGGTTTGGAGGCACTACCTTTATGGAGAAAGGTCGATAATCTACACAGACCACAAGAGCCTTAAGTATCTGTTGACTCAGAAGGAGTTGAACTTGAGGCAGCGAAGGTGGGTAGAATTATTGAAGGATTATGATTGCTCAATAGAGTACCACCCGGGCAAGGCGAATGTGGTAGTTGATGCCCTAAGTCGGAAGGTTGTGTCGGATCTATGGGCTATGTTCGCTCACTTAAGTTTGTATGATGATGGAAGCCTGTTGGCAGAGTTGCTAGTCAAGCCCACATGGCTGAGTGAGGTGAAAGAGGGACAGTTGGCTGATAAGGACCTAAGTGCTAAGTTACAGCAAGTACAGAATGGAGAGTTAGAGGATTATGGCGTTAATGTTGAAGGAGTATTGTGCTACAAAGGAAAAGTCTGTATGCCGAGAGACGAAGAGTTAAGACAAAGGATTCTGCGGGAGGCGCATAGTAGCCCTTATGCTATGCATCCCGGAGGCACTAAGCTGTACAGAGATCTAAGGGAACAGTTTTGGTGGCCTGATCTTAAACGGGAAGTTACTGAATTCGTGGGAAAATGTCTGACGTGTCAGCAAGTTAAGGCTGAACACCAAGTTCCATCGGGATTGCTTCAGCCAATCGAGATTCCGCAGTGGAAGTGGGAGAGAATTACCATGGACTTCGTTAGTGGGCTTCCCCTTACGCCTACTAAGAAGGACTCGGTATGGGTGATAGTTGATAGGTTGACTAAGTCCGCACATTTCATTCCCGTTAGGGTTGATTATTCTCTACAGAAGTTGGCGAAGTTGTATGTGGCTGAGATTGTAAGGTTGCATGGAGTGCCAGTATCGATCATCTTCGATAGAGACCCAAGGTTTACGTCTCGGTTTTGGAGGGCACTTCATCAAGCTTTAGGCACTAAGTTGGACTTCACTACGGCTTTTCATCCACAATCAGACGGGCAGTCTGAACGGGTTATACAAGTGTTGGAGGATATGTTGAGAGGCTGTGTGATGGATTTTTGAGGAAGTTGGAAAGATTATTTGTCTTTAGCGGAGTTCGCCTACAACAGCTATCAAGCTAGCATTCGGATGGCACCATATGAAGCGTTGTATGGTTGGAAGTGTCGAACTCCTACTTGTTGGACTGAGTTAGGAGAACGTCGAGTTGTGGGTCCAGAGTTAGTGGCAGAAACTAAAGAAAAGGTCGAGATAATCAGGGCACGGTTAAAGGAAGCCTCTGATAGGCAGAAGTCGTACGCCGACCTTAAGCGGAAGGAAATAGAGTTTGAAGTGGGAGACCAAGTGTTTCTGAAAGTCTCGCCTTGGAAGAAGGTAATGAGGTTTGGTCGCAAAGGGAAGTTAAGCCTAAGGTTTATAGGGCCCTATCGAGTACTGAAGCGAGTTGGATCAGTGGCATATCAGTTAGAGTTGCCACCAGAGTTGCACCAGATGCACGACGTATTTCATGTGTCCATGTTACGTCGATATCGATCGGATCCATCTCATGTGGTTCCAGTTGAAGAAGTGGAGATAAGGCCGGATTTATCTTACGAGGAAGAGCCGATTCAGATTCTAGAACGAGATGTAAATGTGTTACGACGGAAATCAGTACCAGTGGTCAAAGTGTTATGGCGCAATCATGGATCGGAGGAAGCTTCGTGGGAACCAGAAGAGACAATGTGACAGCAATACCCTCAATTATTTTAACTAGGAAATTTCGAGGACGAAATTATTTTAAGGGGGGTAGAACTGTAACATCCTGAAAAAGGGCTTATGCATTTTCGGTTTAATTGTACGAAATGACATGTCTTATGTGTTATGAATGTATTTTGAACATTTTTGGAAACCTGGAAATGTATGGAAATGTTAAGTTTAAAAGAGGAAAGTGAACATTTTTGGAAACTAGGAAATGTAAGGAGATGATTTAGAAATGATTCAAAAGAGGAAAGTAAACATTTCGGGAAACTTGGAAATGTATGGAAATGTTAAGTTTAAAGGAGGCAAACGAAAATTTTTGGAAACTTGGAAATGTAAGGAAATGTCAAGTTTTAAAGTTTAAAAAGAGGAACCTAAGGCAAGGTGGCCTTAAGAAAAGTAATAGGAGGAATTTGACACACAAACAGGCTTGGAAAAGTGGCCTGGAGATATCACTTAAGGCCCAGGTAGGTGACGCCACAAGCTATGCAAGTGGGCCTGAGTTCGAGTCACATGGAAAGCAAATAAAAGAGATTTTTATTTTGCTACAAGGAGTAGAGAGGTGGACGACACAAGGCTATATTTTAGGAGTTTTATTCTCTTTAAAATTCGGCTAAATGATGGATAAATAAGGGATTTATTTATCATAGTTTTCAAGAGATAATTGTTGGATTAAATTCTTTTATTTTGTGATAATTCAAAGGATAAAGCTATCAAAATAGAAGAGTGGTGGCCAAGTTGGATTAAAACGTTTTGTTACCTAAATTTAAAGGATTTTTAATGGATTAAACTCATTTTCAATTCAAGCCCAACCCAATAATAATTTCTCTTTCAAAACACATAGTTTTTCCAAAGTAATAAACGAATTTTGAACCGGTTTCATTCGAGGAACATACCAGATCCGGTCAAGGCTCGTGGGCCGGGTTTGGGGTGTTTCATTATCAGGTGTGTAACCACTCACACCATCTTTAATGCTGTGTTAATATGTTAACATATTCTGTTAAATGCCAAAAACTCGGTATGGCTATTGCGATACCCTTAGAGGGTAAAGGCGAGACATCAGGTTAGTGATTTCTGTTATATTGAATTAATGGTTATGATGAGATGATATGGTACTTGTTATGAGCCTCTTATATATGCATGCCGAAATCTGTTGCATCCATACATCTGTATTTTATGCTTGTATGGGGTTGGAAATAGGTTATTAAAGGGGAAGCGTTCTGGTGGCTCTGCCACGATCTGTTGTAGTGGCTCTGCCATGATCTGTTCTGGTGACTATGTCACGATTCTGACGATGAGCAGCTAACTGCAGCATGACTGTCATCGATGGTGTGTAGCGGTGAGGGTTGATTATAGAAATCCCCATTGGTGTGATTGACAGGTACGGGTGGTGTGTAGCGGATGGAAATCTAGGTTGGGTTGGGTTCTGCATTATTTTCTGTGTATGTATTATCTGCTATCCTATTCTGTAGGGCTAGGGCCCATTTGATGATGCATAAGTGTTGCACACTGAGTCTTATGACTCACCCCGTTGTTTAACATCTTTTTCAGGTAGCACATAGTGCAATGGACCGGGCTGGAGAGGAGCGCGATGTGGCCATGCATGGTTTATTTTGTTTCGTGAAGAACTTTTTTTTTTAATAACTGGTTTTGTTTCACATTGTAATAAGGCCACTACTACTCGGTTTTAAATTTTGGATTTTAAGTTTTAGACACTCAAGTTTTATGGTCAATTGAAATAACGATACGTTTTAAAACGAAAACACAAGGGCAACGTAGTTTCCATGTAACTAAACTAATAAGTAAACTACTACCTTTTGCAACAAAACTTCCATAACTTTAGCGGATTACATGGGTTTTAAATAGTCACTCGATTTTGAAAAGTTGGCAAAAACAAACTCGGTTAACATAAAATTACCAAGTTTTCTAAGTAAACGCTAAACTCGAGATTTCAACAGAGGTGTTCCTTCAAGAATGCACTGTGTCTTATAAATTCTTCCTAGTGACATGCCAGATCCGGTCATGGTGTTTGGTCCGGGTTTGGGGTGTTACAATGTACAAGTTAAGAAATCATAATGTTACATGAGATGGGTAAGAATAAGAGTGATTAAGTATGAATAAGTATGCCTAAGCATTTGAGATTTATGTTGCTATTGTTTCATGAGATGGATGAATTTAGTTTGAGCAATTATGTTGCTTTATAATTTCATGCAAACTTACTAAGCTATATGCTTCCCCTCTCTTTTCCCTTTTCCTTGTAGTTTCTCCAAGTTAGCTTGGAGATCGTAAAACGTCGGAGCTCGGATCACACTATCAACCGTTCTTTTGGTATAGTAAAGTCACTTCATTTGAGTGTGGCATGTATAAGAACTTGATTATTTTGTGTCATGTCATGCTTGTAGGCCAAAGGGTTGGCTATTAATGTTTTACACTCATTTTGTAAATGGCCATGGTGAGTTGGCCAATATTGCCAAATTCATGTTATAAAGTTGATGAGTATAATGGATTGAATGTTCATGCAAGTTATTGAGTAAAATATGGGTGGAATGAATGATGACTTAAGGGTTCTTATTAGTTTAATGTTGCTATGTTAGGTACTACTTGTGATGAAATGAATGAGTTTATGTTTTAGGGTGGCAAAAAGGCTTGGAAAATAGCCTCAAACTGTTCACATGGGTATACACACGGGCGTGCGTCTAGGCCGTGTGCGACACACGGTCAACCTCAATGGGTGTGTTGATAGGCCGTGTGCCCCCCAGGATTGGTTACGAGAATTGGAATCATTACACGGGCCAGCACACGGGCGTGTGCCTAGACCGTGTGCTCCTTAAGGGGTTGGTGACATCATAAACAGAATACCCCTAATTTTCATACATGGGCAAGGACACGGGCGTGTCGAGGCCTTGTGAAGAACACGGGCTAAAGACACAGGCGTGTGAAAACCCCTATAGGTCCAAATTGAAAATTTATTTCTACACGGGCTAGGGACATAGGCGTGTGTGACCACACGGCTTGCCCACATGGGCGTGTCCCATTTCACACGGGCGTGCGACCCCTGTTTGGGCAAAAAAAATTTCTAAGAGAGTAAAAGTTTCCGGTTGAACTCCGAAACCTCCCGAAAGTAAGTTCAAGGCCTCGTAGGCCCATAATGTGCATGTCATGATTAACAAGGAAAGGTTTTAAGTTGATAAGAAAGTTTATAGCCCAATAATGCAAGTTCAAGTAAGGTTAAGTACGGTAATGCCTCGTATCCTGTCCTGGTGTCGGATACGGGTAAGGGGTGTTACAATTATGGCATGTTTTGAAGTATATAAATCTTGCCATGTGATATGGCTTGGTAGTTTGATGGTTTTGATATATGTTTTGGGTATGTGTAAAGGATGGTTAATATGTGTATGTGTGTTCTATGTGAATGACCATTTTGGCTTAAATATTTAAGAGAGAAATTGTATGATTCATGCTTAGATTTAGGTAAAGATTGAATGATGAATGAATTATATGTTTTGGATGTGAATTTGATACTTTGAATTGGTAAGTTTGAGTTGGAATTTGAATGTGAAATGAGTAGTGATGTTAAGAGGTTAAAAAGGTGCATAATTGGTATGTTTTGAATGCATTTGAGGTAAGATTTTGAATTGGTTTGATGCTTGTAGGTGATCCAAAGTGTGGGTGGCAAATTGGCCTTGTAAACGGCCTATATTTGCCCACCCGGTTGAGCACACAGGCGTATGGCTCGACCGTGTCTCTTAAGTTTTTAAATTGAAACAAGTCAGAATCGCATACGGACTGGACACACGGGCGTGTGACTGGCCGTGTGAAATAAGTCAGTGTCGGCCACTGGTGAAGCACAGGGGCGTGTCCTCAGCTGTGTGGACAAGTCAGTATGTATGCCCTATTTTGCCACAGCTTGGACACTCGGGTGTGTCTAAGGCCGTGTGAGACACACGGCCTACCCACATGGGCGTGTGACCTCTATAGCTTTGAAAAATGTTAAGTTTTTGGAAAATTTCGTATGAGCTCGGTTTAGTCCCAACCCCTTTCTAATGTGTGTTTAGTGTCTCATAGACCTTATTAAGGGACTTAATGATATTGTTTGATTGTGATTTAATGATGTTTGAATAATGAAGGTTAAATGTTATGATTTGATCGGTAATGCCTCTTAACCCTATTCCAGCGACGGATATGGGTTAGGGGTGTTACATTTTATTGGTACCAGAGCTAAGGTTTAGTCGATTTTAGGACTATCGTAGTGTGTGAGAGTCTAGCTATACATGCCATATATATGCTTTTGATAGTGTGATGATTCCTGACAGTTAAAAATGTGTTTTTATATAGTCAATGGATCCCGATCAAGCAGTAGCTGACGATGTTGAAAGTAATGCGACTGCTCCCGCTCAAGGGACACGCTGACCAAATCAAGGCCGATAGCTAGTAGTCACGAGGGAGAGGCAAAGCAAGCCTTCTTCCAAATGATGAGTGAGTGGTTCACGAAGTTTGTTCGAACGAATCCGGCTGCTCAACAACGTCCACCCCCCGTAAGTTCCCGTAGTGCCACAAGTTTCAGATCTGATCCGATTGATTAAGCCTCCTATGGATAAAATCCGAAAGTATGGGGCCGAAGAGTTTAGAGCCACAGTTGATGATGATGCAGAGCGAGCTGAATTTTGGCTTGAGAATCTGTAAGAGTGTTTGATGAATGTTTAAAATGTGTTATTTCATTGTTGAGAGATACGATGTATAATTAGTGGAAAACTTTAATATTGGTGGTTCTGAGTGAAAGAATCACATAGGATTTCTTTCAAGTTGAATTCCAAAAGAAATATGTCAGTCAATGATTCATAGATCAGAAACGTAAAGAGTTCATAGAACTGAAACAGGGTCGTATGTCTGTTACAGAATACGAACGGGAATTTGTAAGATTGAGACAATATGGGCGAGAATGGGTTTCGACGAAAACTACTATGTGTAAATGATTCGTCGAGGTTTGAATGAAGACATTAAACTGTTGGTTGGAATTCTTGATTTGAATGAATTTTTATTATTAGTTGAAAGAGCCTGCAAAGCCGATGAGCTTAGTAAAGAAAAGAAGAAAGCGGATTCCGAAGCTAGAGATGAAAGAAAAAGATCGATGAGTAAGTCGTATCAACCTTCGTCAAAGAGATTTAGAGATGCAGCTAATCGCTCAAATGTTTCGTTTGGACATTTGAGTAAAGATTGAGTGAAACATAATACTAGTTCTAAAACTCAAACTCCAATTGAATCGAGTGTTGGAAGTGTCAAAAGTAATAAGCCTGAATGTAGACGGTGTGGAAGATGTCATATCGGAGAATGCTGGGGCAAGTACAATAATAGAGCTTGTTATAAACGTGGATCACGAGATCACTTTATTCGGGATTGTCCAGAGTTAAATGAGAAAGATACTGTTCAAAGTGAAAGATCGAGTAACATGACAGCTAGAGGTAGACCACCCAGAAACACTGGAAATGTGAGTGGTAGTCAGAGAGAGGGAACAGATACAGCTGTGAGATCCGAGGCGAGAGCACCTGCTAGAGCCTACTCTATTCGCACTCGCGAAGAAGCGTCATCTTTGGATGTAATAACTAGTACTTTTACTCTTGTCGATACTGATGTGATTGTATTGATAGATCCAGGATCTACTCATTCATATGTGTGTGTGAACTTAGTATCTAGTAAGACTGTACCTGTTCAGTCTACTGAGTTTGTAATTAGAGTATCGAACCCCTTAGGCAAGTGTGTTTTGGTTGATAAAGTGTGCAAGAACTGTCCGTTGATGTTTTGGGATATTTGTTTTCCAGCTAATTTGATGCTGCTACCATTTGATGAATTTGATATAATTCTGGGTATGGATTGGCTGACCTTGCATCATGCTATTGTGAATTGTAAACGGAAGAGTATTGATTTGAGAAGTCAGAATGGTGAGATAGTTCAAATTGAATCCAGTTATTTGAATGGGCTACCGGCTGTTGTATCTTCGATGAAAGATTTGAATTATGTGAAAAAGGGTTGCGAAGCATATCTTGCATATGTGATAGATATAAAAGTGACAGGAAAGAAAGTTGAATCTGTGCCTGAGGTTTGTGAATTCCCTGATGTGATTCCTGAAGAACTACCAGGATTACCTCCGATACGAGAAGTCGAGTTTGGTATTGATTTAGTGTCGGGGACGACTCCTATCTCAATAGCTCCGTATAGAATGGCACTGACTGAATTGAAAGAGTTGAAGTCTCAGTTGCAAGAGTTGACCGATCGAGGATTTGCACGACTGAGTTTTTCTCCCTAGGGTTCACCAGTTTTGTTTGTGAAAAAGAAAGACAGAACTATGAGTATGTGCATTGACTATAGACAACTCAACAAGGTGACTATAAAGAATAAATATCCTTTGCCTCGTATTGATGATTTGTTTGTTCAGTTGAAAGGAGCTACAGTGTTTTCTAAGATAGATTTGAGATTGGGCTACTATCAGCTACGAGTTAATGACTCTGATGTGCCGAAAACTGCTTTCAGAACGAGGTACGGACATTATGAATTCTTAGTTATGCCTTTCGGATGAACGAATGCTCCTGCAGTGTTTATGGATTTGATGAATCGAATATTTAGACCGTATTTGGATCGATTTGTCATGGTATTTATTGATGATATTTCGATTTATTCTTATGATGAAACGCAACATGCCAAGCATTTGAGAATCATGTTACAGACTCTGAGTGAGAAGCAATTGTATGCAAAGTTTAGTAAATGTGAGTTTTGGTTGCGTGAGGTTGGTTTTTTGGGACATATAGTGTCAGCTGCAGAAATACGAGTTGATCCGAGCAAGATTTCAGTAATTCTAGATTGGAAACCTCCGAGAAATGTGTCTGAAGTCTGTAGTTTTCTGGGACTAACAGGATATTATAGACGATTTGTGAAAGGCTTCTCGATGATTGCGACTCCATTGACGAAATTGCTACAAAAAGATGTTAAATTTGAGTGGTCAGAAAAGTGTCAGCAGAGTTTTGACCAGTTGAAAGCGTTGTTGACAGAAGCACCAGTGTTAGTTCAACCTGAATCGGGTAAAGAATTCATAGTTTACAGTGATGCATCATTGAATGGTTTAGGCTGTGTGTTGATGTAAGAAGGCAAAGTTATAGGATATGCTTCGAGACAGTTAAAATCGCATGAAAAGAACTATCCGACGCATGATCTTGAATTAGTCGCTATTGTATTTGCATTGAAGATTTGGCGTCATTACTTATTTGGTGAGAAATGTCACATTTATACTGATCACAAGAGTTTGAAATATTTGATGACTCAGAAAGAACTAAATTTGAGACAGCGGAGATGGTTAGAATTGCTAAAAGACTATGAATTAGTAATTGATTATAATTCGGGAAAAGCTAGTGTTGTTGCTGACGCTTTAAGTCGAAAGTCTTTATTTGCTTTACGAGCAATGAGTACTCAGTTAGATCTGTGTGAAGATGGTTCAGTTTTGGTTGAGTTGAAAGTGAAGCCTATGTTTATACGTCAGATTTATGATGCCCAGAAAAGTGATGTTGAGATGATCGCAAAATGAGCTCAGTGTGGTTTGAATTCTGATTCTGAATTCCGAGTTAATAATGATGGCTGTTTGAGATTCCGAGATCAGATTTGTGTTCCAAGAAATTCAGAGTTGATCCATTTGATTTTGATCAAAGCTCGTAATAGTCGTATGTTTGTTCATCTGGGAAGTACAAAAATGTACAATGATTTGAAACAGTTTTATTGGTGGCAGGGTATGAAACGAGATATCTCAGAGTTTGTTTCGAGATGTTTAGTTTGTCAGTAAGTCAAAGCTGAACATCAGGTTCCATCTAGTTTGTTACAACCGATAATGATTCCTGAGTGGAAATGGGAGAGAATCACAATGGACTTTGTGTTGGGATTACCTTTATCTCTGAGAAAGAAAGATGCAATTTGGATGATAGTTGACAGATTAACAAATTCAGCTTATTTCATTCCGGTGAGAATAGATTATTCTCTTAATAAGTTAGTTGAATTGTATATTTCTGACATTGTGAGATTGCTCGGGTACCATTATCTATTATATCTGACAGAGATCCGAGATTTACTTCACGGTTTTGGAAGAAACTACAAGAGGCTTTAGGTACAAAGTTGCATTTCAGTACTGCATTTCATCCCAAAGGGATGGTCAATCCGAACGGATCATTCAGATTCTTGAGGATATGTTGAGATGTTGTATTCTTGAGTTTGAAAGTACATGGGAAAAGCATTTGTCGTTGATTGAATTTGCGTGCAATAATAGTTTTCAATCTAGCATTAAAATGGCACCATATGAGGCTCTTTACGATTGTAGATGCCGAACTCCATTATATTGGACTGAGCTTTGTAACATCCCGAATTAGGGCCTAGTCGGAACAGTGGTTTCGGGACCACAAATTCGATGTAAGAAAATTTATTTTTATTATATTTTTATGGCCTACAATTTCACAGAACGATTTTGTGAAAATTTCGTTCAAAAATTTTGACGTTTGGCCACTCAATTTAGTCAGAAGGACTAAATTGTAAAAAGTGCAAAACTTGAGTTCTAGAAGTTAGAGGTGTCAAATTGCTAAGAAATTTTAAAGTAGAGGTTCTTAAATGGTAATTAGCCCATTGGTTAAATTGTTGGACAAAAATGGATATGGTATATGTTAGATAAGATATTTTTTTGTAAGGGCATTTTAGTCCTTTTGTAAATTAAATGAATTAAAAAAATTAAAATGCCAAATTTGTCCATCTTCTTCATATGGACGAAATTTACCAAGGGAAGACATGGCTAGGGTTTTCTTAACTTTCCAAGCTCATGGTAAGTCCGTTCTAGCCCCGTTTCTCAAGTTATTTACGATTTTGGAGTCCCGGTAGCTCGATTTAGTTTATGCTACCAATAATTCATGCTAGGGTTCATCTTTGGAAAATTACCCATATGTGAAAAGTGTGTATTTTGATGTTTTATGGTAGAATATGAAGCTTGAAATTATGTTAAACAACTTTTACTAAGCGATTTTAAGTGAAAACAAGTAAAACGACATAATCGGTAAAAGTACCTAATGTCCATAAGTGTATGTTAGAGTAAGAATTTGATGTTTCCATAGAAGGGAAAAATGATCAGCATGTTATAAAACATAAGAATAAGGGCTGAAGTTTAATTTTCGAGTATTGGGGCAAAAGTGTAAATATGTAAAAGTTTAAGGGCAAAATTGTAATTTTGCAAAAGTTTGAGTTAGGGATTGTTTTGAGTATTAAATTAATTAAATAAGTGAAATGTGATGTTTTAGACCCCGAAAAATGAGATTTGGACCTAGAACGGGAGGAAAATCGAAAATCGAGAAAGTTGGTAAATTGTCGTTTCTGGATCCGAGGTAAGTTGGTCTGTAAATAATAATGCAATAATGTCGTAATGTATGTTTGAAACCTAAATTGTTTTGTATATTAAATTGATTTTGCTGAATTACATGTTTTGTATATTATGTTGGTGAATTGATTTAATAATAATGTTTATGATAAAAGGTGACATAGGTGACATGGAAAATGGGTAAAAATGTTGTGCTTAAAGGTCTTTTCTATGACTATGGTTATTATGTGAAATGGAAAGTTGATATGTAAATAATGCATTTCTTTTACTTGTTTAATAATTATTTTGCTAGATATTATGGAAATCATTGGGTGATAACTATAATATGAAAATGTATGGAATGCGAAATTCTCGATTGAACCTTCGGAAAATCGAGAGATACGGGCAATATGTAGCTAGGTCACACGAGTGATAAAGGACCTTCACCGTGTACACAAGAAAGCTACGAGATGGCAAAATTTGATATGTAGCTAGGCCACATGGATGATAAGGGACTTTCACCATGCGTGCAAGAAAGCTATGGGATAATAATTTCATATGTAACTAGGACACATGTGTAATACTGTGTGTATACCATGTGTACAAGAAAGTTACGGGTTATGAGTAGCTAGGTCACATGAGTGGTTCCTAGTGTTGGACACCATGTAGACAAGAAAGTTACGAGATGGAATGGCTAGGTCACATGGGTGATAAGAGACCTTCACCATGTGTACAAGAAAGAAGAGTTATGTGTAGGTGGAGCTATGTGCTGAGACCACCGAGTATCGGGTGTTTTTCGAAAGGGTTCAAAGAGATAAATTACTAATGGTGATTGGTACGATCATGTTATGAATAAGTGCAAGAGTAAATGTGATCAATTGAGAAATGTGGCAAATGTACGTGTGAGCAAGGGTGCATGTGACTATGTGTATATGTGCATAATGTGTTTGATATGTGATACGTGATTGAAATTGTGGTAAGGCTGATATGGTGTGAGTGTCATTATGAGTACTCATAAATATTGGTGATGATTATTCATTTGTATGGCTAGTATTGAACATGCTTGGTGTTATGTGTGCATATATGGAAGTAATATAAAGAAAACATGGGAGAGTAAAATTTTCAGTAAAATAGAATGAAACAGCAACAGTTACGTGATTTTGAAAAATCACCATAAATAGTAGAAATTGAATTATATGTTGTATGGGATATTGATTTAAATCTTATTGAGTCTATTTTCATATAAAAGAAACATAGAAAGCAAAGGATTTGTATATTTTGAGATATTTAGATTTTTGTGAGACTGGTTCAGAGTGATTTCGAGATCCCCTGTCCTGACTTGGGAAAATCATTGAAAATTGTAAAAAAATCATTTTGGGACATAATTTATATGGTTAGATTTCTTATTGAGTCTATTTTTGTAAGAAACAAACTAGAACATAATTTTAATTTTGTACGAAAAGATAATTAAATTTTAGACAAGAATGGTCGGAACTATTGGACAACAGAACAGGGGAGAATTTAAAGAATAAACTGTACGAATTGGATAAACCAAAAATTCTAAAAATGTTACGGTAATAAGATATTTGAGTCTAGTTTCAGGGAAAATTATCGAATCTTAATTCGGAGTTCCGTAGCTCAAGATATGAATAATTTAGTGACTGTGACTCGAGTAGACATCTTGAGATGAACATGAATAAAAAGTGGAACTATGTGCAATTATGATTGTATTATCTTGAGAACATATTGTGAAGATTTATAAAAGCCTGTTAATAAATCACTTATTATTTACATACTTACTTACTAAGCTTTGTAGCTTACTTCCCTTCATTTCCCATATCTTATAGGGTTGTATGCTAACTCAAGATGGAGATCGCCGGAGATGTAATCACACTATCAAGCTATCATCGTAGGGGTAAAAGTGAATACAAACCTCTTAAGTTTATGGCATGTATAGGGGACTTAGTCATTTGTATATGTTATAATTGGTTTGGCTTAAAATGTTGGCATTTAATATTTAGCAGTTCATTTTGTATAATTTGGATGAAATTTTATGACTCAGTTTAATACGTTTACAAGTGTATGTGTTTTGGTAATGCCTCATACCCTATTCCGGTGTTGAATATGGGTAAGGAGTGTTATAAGCTTAGTGAGAATAAGATTCACAGGGTCGATTTGATTAAAGAGACTGAACAAAAAGTGAATGTGATTCGTGACAGTCTGAAAGCCGCATCAAATCGTCAGAAGTCTTATGCAGATTTGAAACGGAAAGATATTGAAATTGAGATCGGTGATAGAGTGTTTTTAAAAGTATCTCCATGGAAGAAAATTCTTTGATTTGGTCGTAAAGGTAAATTGAGTCCGAGGTTCATCGGGCCGTATGAGATTATTGAACGAATTGGGAGGTTGCTTATAGATTGTTGTTGCCACCTGAGTTAGAAAAGATCCATAACGTGTTTCATGTATCGATGCTCAGACAATACCGATCCGATTCATCACATGTGATTGCCCCTACTGAAGTTGAGATTCAGACTGATTTGTCGTATAATTAAGAACCAATTCAAATTCTGGCACGTAAGATTAAAGAGTTGAGAAATAAAAAATTTCTTTAGTGAAAGTGTTATGGCACAAACACGGAGTTGAAAAGGCTTCGTGGGAGCCTAAAGATGTTATGAGAGAGCAATATCCGAATCTATTCATTGGTAAGATTTTCGGGGATGAAAATCCCTAAGGGGAGAGTTGTAACAGCCCGGTTTAGACCCTAGTTGGAATAGTGGTTTTGAGACCACAAATTCGAGGTCAGAAAAATATTTTAATATTATTTTTAGTGATTACAGTATGTGATTAAGCATGTGTGAAAATTCTGTGAGAAAATTTTATCGTTTGCATGCCGAATTATAGAAAAAGAACTTAATCGTATAAAATGAAAAATCTGTGTACTGATTGTTAAAGTGCTTATTTGGCATGGATTTTTAAATGAGGAGTCCTTATGTTGTTATTAAACCATTAATAGATTGGATGGACATGAATAGACATAAAATTGTTGATTAAATGGTTTAATAACCAAGGGTAAAATGGTAAACTATGTATTAAGTTAATATTAAATAAAAAAGCATAAAATTAGTGGCATTTCATGTTCATCTTGCCGAAATTGCTAGGGAAAAAGAAAGAAAAAGAGTTTAAGGGTTTCGGCACTTGCATAGCTCAATCAAGGTATGTTTTGAGCTCAAGTTTTAGTGATTTTTACGTTTTTGTGATTGCTTAGCATTCTATCAAGCCCATGTCTTAATTTTAGAATTTGATGATGATTTTGAGAAATGTCACTGATGAATGCTTGAGCTTTGTGATAGTTGATGATGAAATATGAGAGATATGTGATAGATTAACATATTTTGTCTTTGAATTTTTGATGAATTTGACTATTTTGGATTAAATTGTGAAAATGAGAAATTGGAGGACTAAAATTTAAAATAAATGAAACATGCGGGCTTGTATGAACATGAGGAAGATTTGGTCTAAGCATGGTGTTATGAAATTATATGTATTTGATGATTTTATGAAATAGGGACTTAAATGTCAAAATGTGAAAATGTGAGGGCTATTTTGTAAAATGCCCTAAATATGTGTATTTGGACTAAATTGAATGAATTGGTGATTGGGTGAGTTGAATTTAATATCATATAGATCAAGAAAAGAGAGATTTGGATCGAGATCGAGGCAAAGACAAAGTGCTTGATTGATCGACCTGTGTCGTTATTTCTACATCCGAGGTAAGTTCATGTATAATACGAATTGATGAATTTATGCTTACATAAATTGAAATGAATGGAACTGAGGTTGTTGAGTTAGTGATGAGTATGATTGGTTTGTAGAGAATGTGGCACTAAGTGTGCAAAATAGAATCGGTACAGTTGTGAACGACACTATGTGTGTGAAACAAAAAAAGTATCGACTATATTGATTGGCACTGTGTGTGCGATACCGAGTCAAAATTCAGTTAAATGTGGAGGCACTAAGTGTACGATGATATTAAAGCTTCGACTAAGAAATTGGCACTAAGTGTGTGAGTATATCGAGTTATTAATGAAGACTGTTTGAATTGTGGTATTGAGCTTTGCATAGCAAAAGTGATCGATATTTAAGTGTTGGAACAGGTATGTATGGAACCTATACGGTTGATGATATCGAACATGAGTAAATGGATGACTATGTGAGTAATGACTATGGATGAGATTGTATATCAATGTGAATTGAACCATGTGATAGTTTAATTTGTTTATTGAATTAGATATGTTGAGTTAAATGTATTATATGATGAACTTACTAAGCTTTTGAGCTTATTGTGTAAAGTGTTTCTCTGTTTTACCGTGTCATTAAAGCTATCTCGGATCCGGGGATCGTCAGTGACTTAATCACACTATCGGCTATCTATTTTGGTACTATTGGAAGTTGTATAAATTTAGCATATGGCATGTATAGGCTAGTGATTATGGAATGTTTTGAAGTATATAAATCTTGCCATGTGATATGGCTTGTTAGTTTGATGATTGTGATATATGTTTTGGGTATGTGTAAAGGATGGTTAATATGTGTATGTGTGTTTTATGTCAATGAACATTTTGGCTTAAATATTTAAGAGAGAAATGGTATGATTCCTGCTTAGATTTAGGTAAAGATTGAATGATGAATGAATTATACGTTTTGGATGTGAATTTGATACTTTGAATTGGTAAGTTTGAGTTGGAATTTGAATGTGAAATGAGTAGTGATGTTAAGAGGTTAAAAAGGTGCATAATCGGTATGTTTTGAATGCATTTGAGGCAAGACTTTCGATTGGTTTGATGCTTGTAGGTGATCCAAAGTGTGGGTGGGAAATTGGCCTTGTAAATGGCCTATATTTGCCCACACGGTTAAGCACACGGTCGTGTGGCTCGACCATGTCTCTTAAATTTTTAAATTGAAACAAGTCAGACTCGTACACGGGTTGGACACATGGGCGTGTGACTGGCCGTGTGAAATAAGTCAGTGTTAACCACGGGTGAAGCACACGGGCGTGTCCTCGGCCGTGTAGACAAGTCAGTATGTATGCCATGTTTTGCCACGGCTTGGACACACAAGTGTGTCTAGGGCCGTGCGAGACACACGGCCTACCCATACGGGCTTGTGACCTCTGTAGCTTTGAAAGATGTTAAGTTTTTGGAAAATTTCGTATGAGCTCGGTTTAGTCCCGACCCTTTTGAAACGCTTGTTTAGGGTCACATAGACCTTATTAAGGGGCTTAATGATATTGTTTGACTCTGATTTAATGATGTTTGAATAATGAAGGTTAAGTGTTATGATTTGATTGGTAATGCCTTTTAACCCTATTCCGGCGACGGATATGGGTTAGGGGTGTTACATTGTGCAAATGAGAACTTGAAGGACTAAAATGTGAAATAAATGAAATATATGGGCTTATATGAGCTAAGGGAGTATTCGGCTAAACATGGGTATAAAGAAATTATGTGTATTTTTTAATTTTATGAAATAATGACTTAAATGTTAAAATGTGAAAATGTGAGGGCTAACTTGTAAAATGCCCTAAATATATGTTCATGGATTGAATTGAATGATTTGGTGAATGAATGAGCTAAATTTTAATATGATTAGATCAAGAACCAAAGAAAACGGAACTAGATTGGGGGAAATTGAAAGTGGTTGAGTAGTTGTTTCCATCCGTTCGTATCCGTATGAGGTAAGCCTATATACAAATAAATGTGTTTTAGTTGACTTATTCATGTTTATATGCAATTTAATTGTGATGAATGACCATGGAAGATGCATATGTGAAATCTGAGAAGGTTTCGACAATGTGTCAATGTCCAAAAAGTCTCGTACGAACCTTAGGAATAGTTAGGATACATATGTCATGACATAGGGTTCCAATGTGTGTTTTCGTGTAAGACCACGTCTGGGACGTTGGCATTGTATGAGCTTTCAGAGATATCCAAGTATCCTTATGGATTCTGAATGGTTCAACGGGCACTCCGAGAAATGAATGACTATGTCAAATGTGTATCCTTTGCAAGTAAGTTTGAAATGCAAACAAGGTTTGAGTATGAAGAGTAAGTATATATGGAAATGTGGAATTGAGATATATGTATGAGAACATTGTGATAAGATGTGTTATATACCAATGTGCTATGATCAAATGAGCTACATGAAATGTGATATGTTTGTAAGCAAATGGTAAAGAACAATTGAGCCAAATGAGAAGTATGAAAATTGTTATTGTGTTATGCCATAGTATATATGAATGAAATGGTTTATAAATGTTTTATGTGAAGAGTTCATTTGTATATGGCTTACTAAGCTTTTGAAAGCTTAATTTGTGTGTGTTTACATTGTTTTATAGATTATCAAAGCTACTGGGAGCTCAAGGATCGTCGAGGATCATCACCACACTATCAAACTATATTTTGATACCTTTTGAAAATGTACATATTGAAGTATGGCATGTATAGCCTAAAAATGTTAAGATATATTTTGGGACATGTATATATAGCCATGAGGTATGGCTTGTTAATGAATGTGAATATGTGTGGATGTAGTTCATGCTATGTGATGTAAATTTTATTATGTTATGGCTGCTTTTGGGTTATAATTTGATGCTTGCAGGTATGACCCATAATGGGTGGCAGTTTGGCCTTGCAAATGGCCTATAATTGCCCACACGGTTGAGCACAAGGGCGTGTGTCCCGACCGTGTCCTTCACTGTCCTAATTGGAAGCAAGACAGACTTGCACATGGGCCAGACACACGGGCGTGTGACAGGCCATGTGATTCAGGTCAATTTTGTACACGGGCTGAGACATGGTCCAAGGCATGGCCTTGTAAGGCACACGGCCTAGCCACATGGGCGTGTGTCCTGTTCTAAAAGAAAATTTTCTAAGTTCTATAAAGTTTCTGTACGAGATCGGTTTAGTCCCAAACACTATCTAAAGCATGTTTAAGGTCTAGTGACCTTCTAAAGGGACTTTATGTGTATGAAAATAATGTTGTATGATTGATATTGTAAAATGTTAGTAAAGTATTCAGATGTATTTGGTAATGCCTCCTAACCCTCGTCCGGCGACGGATACGGGTTAGGGGTGCTACATTTTGTTGGTTTCAGAGCTACAGTTTAGTCGATTCTAGGACTAACGTAGCGTGTGATAGTCTAGCTATACATTCCATATATACGAACTGTGATAGTGTGATGAATCCTGACAGATAAAATGTGTTTTTCGTATAGTAAATGGATCCCGAACGAGCCATAGCTGACAATGTAGAAAGTAATGCGCCTGCTCTCGCTCAAGGGACAGCGTCATTTGATTCTAGACCGGTTACAAGCAGTCAAGAAGGAGAGGCTAAACAAGCCTTCTTCCAAATGATGAATGAGTGGTTCACTCAGTATATTAGAGCGAATCCGACTATTTCTCAACCTCCTCCCTTACCTAATCCCCCTCAGACTTTTGTTGTACCTCTAGTTATGAATCTGAATCTGTTGAATAAGCCTCTAGTCGATAAAATCTATAAGTATGGGGTTGAAGAATTCCGTGCTACCACTGATGATGATGCTGAGAAAGCTGAGTTCTGGCTCGAGAATACGATTAGAGTATTTGATGAGATGTCGTGTACCCTTGACGAATGTGTGAAATGTTTTGTTTCTTTGTTGAGAGATGCAGCTTACAAATGGTGGAAAACTTTGACTTCTGTCAATCCGAAAGAACGAATTACCTGGGATTTCTTTCAATCAGAATTCTGAAAGAAATATATCAGTGAGAGATTTATTTATCAAAAGCGAAAAGAGTTTCTTGAATTGAAATAGGGTCGTATGTCTATTACAGAATACGAGCGAGAATTTGTGAGACTGAGCTAGTATGCACGAGAATCTGTCTCAACTGAGGCAATAATGTTTAAAAGATTCGAAGATGGCTTGAATGAAGATATCCGTTTATTAGTCAGCATTCTGGAAATAAAAGAATTCGTTGTGCTTGTTGATCGAGCGTGTAAAGCTGAAGAACTTGGGAAAGAGAAAAAAAAAGCTGAGTCGGAAGCTAGAGATGTGAGAAAGAGATCCTCAAGTAAATCATTTCAGTCTAATCAAAGCAATTTCGAGATGAGTATAGCCGTCCAAAGGCTAATGTGGGACATTTGAGCAGAGATCGTGCTAGATCACGTTCGAGTTTCCAAACTCCAACTACTTTGATTGGAAGTGTTGGGAATGTTAGATCTGAGCGACCCGAGTGTAGAGATTGTGGTAAAAGACACCCGAGCAATTATATTAAAGGATCAAGCTTGTTTCAAATGTGGATCTTTAGATCATTTTATCCGAGACTGTCCTGAGTCTAATGAGCAAGAGATTGTACAGAATCCGAAGTCAAATAATGTTTCAGGTAGGGGTAGACCTCCCAGAAACATAGGAAATGTGAGTGGTAGCCAGAAAGCTACGAAAGATATCGTTGCGAGATTTGAGGCGAGAGCACCTGCCAGAGCTTACACCATTCGAGCTCAGGAGGAAACTTCGTCCCCAGATGTTATTACGTGTACATTTACTCTTTATGATACTTTTGTAATTGCATTGATTGACCCAGGATCAACTCATTCATATGTATGTATGAATTTAGTATCCAGTAAGACTTTGCCTATAGAGTCTACTAAATTTGTAATTAAAGTATCGAACCCCTTAGGCAAAAGTGTCCTGGTTGACAAAGTGTGCAAGAATTGTCCATTGATGTTTTGAGAGATATCTGTTTTCTAGCTGATATGATGTTATTACCATGTGATGAGTTTGATATAATCATGGGTATGGATTGGCTAACTTTTCATGATGCTGTTGTGAATTGCAAAAGGAAAAATATTGATTTGAGATGTCAGAATGATGAAATAATACGTATTGAGTCGATTTGAATGGGCTACCGGTAGTGATAACTTCGATGAAAGCTCTGAATTATGTAAAAAAGGGATGTGAAACTTATTTTGCATATGTGATTGATACGAAAGTGACTGAAGAGAAAATTGAATCTATACCTGTGGTTTGTGAATTCCCTGATGTGTTTCCTGAAGAATTACCGGGATTACCTCCGATATGAGAAGTTGAGTTTGGCGTTGAGTTAGTGTCGGGAACGACCCCTATCTCAATAGCTCCGTATAGAATGGCTCCGACAGAATTGAAAGAGTTGAAGTCTCAGTTGCAAGAATTGACCAATAGATTGTGAATAAGAAAGACAGTACGATGAGAATGCGTATTGATTATTGTTAGTTAAATAAGGTGACCATTAAGAACAAGTATCCTTTGCCCAGAATCAATGATTTGTTTGATCAGTTGAAAGGAGGTTCTGTGTTTTCAAAGATAGATATGAGATTGGGATATTATCAATTACGAGTAAAAGATTCAGACATTCCGAAAACTGCTTTCAAAACGAGGTACAGGCATTATGAATTTTTAGTTATGCCTTTTGGACTAACAAATGCTCCTGCTGTCTTTATGGATTTGATGAACAGAATTTTTAGACCGTATTTAGATCGATTTGTTGTTGTATTCATTGATGACATTTTGATTTATTCGTGCAATGAAATTGAGCATGCTGAACATTTGAGAATTGTGCTACAAACTCTGCGTGATAAGGAATTGTATGCAAAGTTTAGTAAATGTGAGTTCTGGTTGCGCGAAGTTGTTTTTTTTTTGGGGGGCATATTGTGTCAGCATCCAGTATATGAGTTGATCCGAACAAGATTTCAGCCATTTTAGAGTGGAAGCCTCCGAAAAATGTGTCTAAAGTCCATAGTTTTCTAGGACTTGCTAGTTATTACAGACGATTTGTAAAAGGGTTTTTGATTATTGCAACTCCATTGACGAGATTGCTTGATAAAGATGTTAAGTACGAGTGGTCTGAAAAGTGCCAGAAAAGTTTCGATCGGTTGAAAGCTTTGTTGACCACAGCTCTAGTGCTAGTTCAACTAGAATCCGGTAAGGAATTTGTGATATACAGTGATGCTTCGTTGAACGGTTTGGGATGTGTTTTGATGCAGGAAGGCAAAGTTATAGCTTATGCCTCAAGACAATTAAAACCACATGAAAAGAATTATCCGACACATGACCTTGAATTAGCTGCGATTGTGTTTGCTCTAAAAATTTGGTGCCACTATCTTTTTGGTGAAAAATGTCATGTGTTTTCAGATCATAAAAGTCTGAAGTATTTGATGACTCAGAAAGACTTAAATCTGCAACAGAGAAGATGGTTAGAACTGTTAAAAGATTACGAGTTGTGATAGATTATAATCCGATGAAAGCCAATGTTGTTGCTGATGCTTTGAGTCGGAAATCATTGTTTTCCCTACGTGCGATGAATACTCAGTTGGCCCTATCCGATGACGGTTCGCTAGTAGCGGAGTTGAAAGCGAAACCGTTATTTATTCAGCAGATTTGTGAGGCTCAGAAACTTGATAACAAATTGATAGCAAAACGGGCTCAATGTGATGCAAATACAGATTTAGAGTTCTGAGTTAATACTGAAGGTTGTTTGAGGTTCAAAGACCGAATGTGTGTTCTGAGAAATTCAGAGTTGATTCAGATGATCTTGAAAAAAGAACATAGTAGTCGTTTATCTATTCATCCGGGAAGTACAAAGATGTATAATGATATGAAACAACTTTACTGGTGACCTGGAATGAAAAGAGATATCTCTGATTTTGTTTCAAAATGTTTGATCTGTCAGCAAGTTAAAGCTGAACATCAGGTGCCATCTGGTTTGTTACAACCGATTATGATTTTCGAGTGAAAATGGGATAAAGTGACGATGGGATTTTGTTTCAGTTTTGCCTCTAACTCCAAGAAAGAAAGATGCAATCTGGGTTGTAGTTGACAGATTGATGAAATCAACCCATTTTATTCCGGTACGATCTGATTACTCACTTGATAAGTTAGCTAAGTTATATATTTCTGATATTGTGAGATTGCACGGGGTGCCACTATCTATTGTGTCTGATAGAGATTCGAGATTTACTTCGCGGTTTTGGAAGAAACTGCAAGAGGCTTTAGGTACGAAATTGCACTTCAGTACTGCTTTTCACCCACAGACGGATGGTCAATCTGAGCGGATTATTCAGATACTTGAGGATATGCTGAGATGTTGCATTCTTGAGTTTGAAGGCACGTGGGAACAATATTTTCCATTGATTTAATTCACTATAATAATAATTTTCAATCAAGCATTAAGATGGCACCGTACGAAGCCTTATACGGTCGTAAATGCAGAACACCATTGTATTGGACTGAACTAAGCGGAAATAAGATTCACGGGCTTGATTTGATAAAAGAGACAGAACATAAAATGAAAGTGAATCGTGATAGTTTGAAAGCAGCATTCGATCGATAGAAATCATACGCAGACTTGAAATGAAAAGATATTGAGTTTGAGATCGGAGGTAAAGTGTTTTTGAAAGTGTCTCCATGGAAGAAAATACATCGATTCAATAGAAAAGGTAAATTGAGTCTGAGATTTATCGGGCTATACGAGATTGTCGAGCGTGTTGGGCCTGTTGCTACCATCTGAATTAGAAAAGATCCATAATGTGTTTCATGTATCGATGCTTCCACGATACAGATCCGATCCCTTGTATGTAATTTCTCCGTCTGAAATAGAAATTCAGTCTGATATGACTTATGAAGAAGAACCGATCTGTATCTTAGCTCACGAGATTAAAGAATCACAAAATAAGAGAATTCCGTTAGTAAAAGTATTATGGCATAGACACGGTGTAGAAGAGGCTACCTAGGAGCTCGAAGATGCTATGAAAGAGCAATATTTGAATCTGTTCAACAGTAAGATTTTCGAGGACAAAAATCCCTAAGGGGGGAGAGCTGTAATAGTCCGATTTATACCTTAGTTGGAATAGTGGTTTTGAGACCACAAATTCGAGTCAGAAAAATATTTTAATATTAATTTTTGAGTCTACAGCATGTGAATTGGTATATGTGAAATTTCTGTGATTTAATTTGATCATTTGTGTGTTTAATTTGCAAAAAGGACTAAATTGCAGAAAATGTAAAAATATCTTTCTATTTGACTAAGTGCCAAATTGATGTGTCTCTTTAAATATAAGGTCCTTATGTTGTAAATGGACCATTGAATTCATGAAATGAAATGGTTGGACATTAGTTAATGGATTGTTATTGATAATAATAAGGTTAAAATAGGTAATTAATAATTTTGTTATTATAACTAAAATAAAACCAAATTTTGTATCATCTTTTATGATACATTGCCGGAAATAACAAAGGAAAAGAAAGATTAAGAGAAAAATAGGGTTCGACACTTTTGGTAGTTGATTAAGGTATGTTCTTTGCTCGATTTTTCATAATTTTTACGTTTTTTGAGATCGTTGCTTCATGTTCTCTTAAGCACGTGCCTTAATTTATGAAATTGATGAAGATTGTGAGTTATGCCATTGATGATTTTGTAAACTTTGTGATGATAGTTGATGAAATATAAAAGGTATGCGATATATTAATATGTTTTGTCTTTGAATTTTTGATGAATTTGATTATTTTGGGCTTAATTGTGTAAATGAGAAATTGAAGGACTAAAATGTGAAATAAATGAAATATATGGGCTTATATGAGCTAAAGGAATATTCGGCTAAACATGGGTATAAAGAAATTATGTGTATTTTGTGATTTTATGAAATAGGGACTAAAATGTTAAAATGTAAAAATGTGAGGGCTAATTTGTAAAATGCCCTAAATATGTGTTCATGGATTGAATTGAATGATTTGGTGAATAAATGAGCTAAATTTGAATGTGATTAGATCAAGAACCAAAGAAAACGAAATTAGATCGGGGGAAATCGAAAGTGGTCGAGTAGTTGTTTCCATCTGTTCGTATCCGTACGAGGTAAGTCTATATACAAATAAATGTGTTTGCGTTGATTTATTCATGTTTATATAAAATTTAATTGTGATGAATGACTATGGAAGGTGCATATGTGGAATCCGAGAAGGTTTCGACAATGTGTCAATGTCCAAAAAGTCCCGTACGAACCTTAGGAATAATTAGAATACATATGTCATGACATAGGGTTCCAATATGTGTTTTCATGTAAGACCACGTTTGGGATGTTGGCATCGATTCGAGATTTACGTGTAAGACCATGTCTGGGACATCGGCATGGTCTATGATTTCGTGTAAGACCCTGTCTGGGACAATGGCATCGATATTTGATTACATGTAAGACCACGTCTGGGACGTTGGCATTGTATGAGCTTTCAGAGATATTTGAGTATCCTTATGGATTCCGAATGGTTCAACGGGCACTTTGAGAAATGAATGACTATGTCAAATGTGTATCCTTTGTAGGTAATTTTGAAATGCAAACAAAGTTTGAGTAGAAGAGTAAGTATAAATGGAAATGTGGAATTGAGATATATGTATGAGAACATTGTGATAAGATGTGTTATATACCAATGTGCTATGATCAAATGAGCTACATGGAATGTGATATGTTTGTAAGAAAATGGTAAAAAACAATTGAGCCAAATGAGAAGTATGAAAATTGCTATTGTGTTATGCCATAGTATATATGAATGAAATGGTTTATAAATGTTTTATGTGATGAGTTCATTTGTTTATGGCTTACTAAGCTTTTGAAAACTTACTTTGTGTGAGTTTACATTGGTTTATAGATTATCAAAGCTACTGGGAGCTCAGGGATCGTCGAGGATCATCACCACGCTATCAAACTATATTTTGGTACCTTTTGGAAATGTACATATTAAAGTATGACATGTATAGGCTTGAAATGTTAAGATATATTTTGGGACATGTATATATAGCCATGTGATATGGCTTGTTAATGAATGTGAATATGTGTGGATGTAGTTCACGCTATATGATGTAAATTTTGTTATGTTGTGGCTACTTTTGGGTTATAATTTGATGCTTGCAGGTATGACCCATGGGTGGCAATTTGGCCTTGCAAATGGCATATAATTGCCCACACGGTTGAGCACACGGGCGTGTGTCTCGATCGTGTTCTTCACTGTCCCAATTTGAAGCAAGACAGACTTGCACACGGGCCAGACACATGGGCGTGTGACTCAAGTTAGCATTGCACACGGGCCAGACACACGGGCGTGTGACAGGCCATGTGATTCAGGTCAGTTTTGTAAACGGGCGAGACATGGTCCAAGGCATGGCCGTGTGTCCTGTTCTGAAAGAAAATTTTCTAAGTTCTATAAAGTTTCTGTACGAGATTGGTTTAGTCCCGAACATTATCTAAAGCATGTTTAAGGCCTAATTAGACCTTCTAAAGGGACTTTATGTGTATGAATCTAATAAACCGTAAAAGTAACATATTTTAAGCCCACATTTAGCATGCTTTTGGATGATTTAAGCCTTGAATTATGTAATTTGGTGCTCTTAATCCTTTGTTTTCATGTTTTATACTCAGAAGAGCACCCAATAACAAAAAGAACGGAAAACGGGCCCAAAACGGAGTAAATGGGCCATATCACGAAATCCAAACAGCCTGGGCCCAAGACTGCACGGCCAGGCCTCATTCAACAGTCTCGAACACGGCCTGGCCACGACTTACACGGGCGTGTGCCATGGGTGTGTCCCTGTCGCGGCCAAGAGGAGTTTTACTTGGATTTGGATACTTTGAGGCAAAGAAACACATTCCAAAGCCTATTCAAACACCCTAGTAGGATTTCTACTTGAATTAGGATACTTAGGGACCAAGTAAGGCATCACAAAGTCTATATAAACACCCAAGGGGGCAACTTGAAAGGGGAGTTCGGCAGAAGCCTTCTGCCAGGGCTTTTTTCGGGGGAACCCGAGGCTTTAGTCAAGGGGCGTCCGACTAGGCCAGAGGAGGCAGATTTGTGGAGACTTACTCGAAGAGAGCCAGTTGATCCATCTCAAGAAGCCAGAGTTATACTCAAGATGGAGGATCTCTCCTTCAATTCCTTCAGGGGGTGTTAGGGATTTCTTATGTTTTCTTTTATCTTTTCTTTTGAGATGTTTTCTTTCACTATTATGAACTAAACCCTCAGATACCTGAGGGGATGAAACCTAAGATGAATCTTGTTATCGTTTGCTGAAATATATGATAAATATTTGACTTGCTCTTAATTATGTGTTATAAATTCTTGTGTTGATATTTCCGGGATATTAATTCAAGCATGATGTGCTTAGGTGGAGGAGCAAAATTCCCTGCCTAAGAGTAGATCTAGTATAGTTAAGTGGAGTTGATCGAACGCCTAGAGATAGGGTGACGAGATTTTGCCTGATTAGGGTGAAACCTAATAAGAGAGTCCATAGATCGAGTTAATGCAATTATAGGGGTTTTAATTATAAAGAGATTTCAATTAATCAACCTAGGGTTAGACGTTAGTCGCCTCGAGAGAGGGATTAATATAACTTAGGGAATCTTACGGATCAAGTCAAGTGAATAAATCGTCTGGTTCAGAGTTAGATAACAAGTGAAGTCTAGGTGGATTCCTCCTTGGGTGTCGTCTTAATCAATTGGTTTTTCCTAAAGTTATTTTCTCAATTCCATTCTTCTTTGTCTTAGAGTTTTTAGATTAGTTGATAGTTAATTTTAGATTAGATAAACAATTCCCTTAATTCTTAGGTTAGATAATAAAAAGAGAGTTAGTATTAGTACTTTTGGTTCCTATGGGATTCGACATTCCGGTCTTGCCTTAACTATACTACTGTTCGATAGGTGCGCTTGCATCAAATCGTTTTCATAGTTAGTTTCCAGGTTCGATCATTCTTTCTATAAATTTTTAAGACTCTGACACGCAATCAAGTTTTTGGCGCCGTTGCCAGGGAACTGAAATATTAAGAACGCTTAATTTTTATTACTTTAGCCATTTTTTATTTTTTACAATTTACGTTTATTTTTAACTTTGCTAATTTTCTTTCTTTCACTCCTTTCAGGTACCTGTAGTTTATGACTAGAAGGAACCCGACAGGACCCCTACTTTACGACAGTGATATTGAAGGTACCGTTCGCAGAAATCGCAGAGAAATAAGGCGAAGCTTAAACTACATAGAAGAAGAGCAAGAAGCCGAAATAAATATTACAGAAGAGATGGAAGAGAATAATCCGCCACCTCCAGAGATGGCCGAACATCATGCTCCATGCACTATGTATGATTATGCTAAACCTAGTTTAACTGGAACTGAGTCTAGTATTGTTAGGCCTGCTATTGCTGCAAATAATTTTGAACTGAAACCTAACACTATACAGATGATACAATAGTTTGTTCAGTTTGATGGTTTGCAGGATGAGGATCCTAACACACACTTAGCGAATTTTCTAGAATTCTGTGATACCTTCAAGATAAATGGCATTTCTGATGATGCCATCCGTCTTTGGTTATTTCCCTTTTCTCTGGGAAATAAAGCCAAACAGTGTTTGCATTCCCTTCCACGAGGGTCAATCACTACATGGGATCAAATGACCGAGAAATTTTTATTAAAATATTTTTCACCGGCCAAAACAGCCAAATTGAGGAATGATATCTCTTCTTTTGTGCAGATAGATTTAGAGACACTTTATGATGCATGGGAGAGATACAAAGACTTGTTAAGGAGGTGTCCACACCACGGATTACCTTTGTGGCTACAGGTCCAAACTTTTTACAATGCTGTGAACCCTTCAACACGACAACTAATCGATTCAGCTGCCGGCGGAACCCTGAACAACAAAACTCCTAAAGCAGCCTACGAGTTTATAGAGGAGATGTCTCTGAATAACTATCAGTGGCAAGTTACTAGGACAAGGCCAGCCAAAGTAGCCGGAGTTTTCAACATTGATGCAGTGACCGTGCTATCAAATCAGGTAGAATTGCTACATAAAAAATTTGATGGTTTATATGGTTCTTCGCAGGCACATCCAGTTATGCAGTGCGACGCAAGTGAAGGAGTGGCGAATCCTGAGTACCCACCCTATGGACAGGGCATGGAGAGAGAACAAATGAACTATATGGGTAATAATTTCCGATCTAACAGTAACCCTTATAGTAATACTTATAATCCAGGTTGGAAGAACCACCCCAATTTCTCATGGGGCGGTCAAAGAAATCAAAATCAACAACCATCCCAAAACTTCCAGCAACAGCCCTACCCGCAGGAAAGGAAGCCGAACCTTGAAGAGATGCTGACAAACTTCATAGCAGCCTCAGAAATACGGTCTCAAAATACAGAAACACGTTTCCAAAAGATAGAAACAAAACTTGAGGCATTGACATAAGAGTTCAAGGAATTCGGGCAACTTGCAAAGCAAATGTCTGAGAGACCACAAGGAAGACTACCGAGCAACACCGAAACTAACCCAAGGGAGCAAGTTCAAGCCATAACAGATCAAGATAGTGTAGGGTTAGACGCGCCTAATTCAAAACAAAAGAATGTGGTAGAAGAAGATACGATTGAGGTCAATAACAAGTCGAACCCAGTAATCAAAGAGTACAAACCTCGCATACCATATCCCGAAGCAATAACGAAAGATGACACAGAGGAACAGTTCGGTAAGTTTCTTAAACTTTTAAAGAAATTACATATTAACTTACCATTTCTTGAAGCTCTTTCGCAGATGCCAGATTCTAAGAAATTTTTAAAGAAGCTATTGACAAATAAGCGGAAGATAGACAAGGAATCACATGTAAAGCTGAACGCAGTATGCTCAGCAATGTTGCAAAATAAACTACCACAGAAATTAAAAGATCCAGTGAGTTTTACAATTCCATGCTTAATTGGTAGTTTATCTATTGATAATGCGTTAGCTGATTTAGGGGCAAGCATAAATGTCATGCCTTATAAATTGTTTAAACAACTAGGTCTAGGGGAAACCCAAACAAACTAGGATGAGCATTCAATTAGCTAATAAAACTATTAGAATTCCTAGGGGTATAATTGAAGACGTGCTAGTGAAAATTGATAAATTCGTATTCCCAGTAGACTTTGTTGTTTTAGACATGGATGAGGACAATAGTATCCCCCTAATTTTAGGAAGGCCCTTTTTAGCGACTGCCAGGACTAAAATTGATGTCAGTGCAGGTGAACTCATACTTTGTGTAGGTAACGAGTCAATCAGTCTTCAAGCTCTCAACTCAGCTAGGACATCGAGTAATCAATGTGAGAACATTAATTCTATTAATAACCATTCAGTAAGACCTTCTTTTCAGGAATCACCACGGAACTACACAACTGAGCCAGATCCTAGACCTCATGCCAAGAAGGAAATAACCCATGGGGAACGAAGGCTTCAGATCGATGAACTAGACGAGTGGAAGACATACTTCAAGGAAAAATTAAGAATACACAAAGCAGAACCAACGGCACTCCACGGAACAAACAAATTCAAGATCGGAGATCAGGTACTGTTAGATAAAGCAGACCCTCGAATACCTCCTCTAGACCCTAATACAAACAAAGAAATCTCTTTTAGGGTACTCAATGTTTTCCCATACGAAACAGTCGAGGTAAGTAATCCTACAATCAGTACATTTAAAGTAAACGCTACTCGACTTGAATTTCACCATGATAATAGGATTGATAGCATGAGGAAGGACTTTCAACTCCTCAAACCCCCATGAATATGCAAATGAGAGGAAAGTCTAGCTTAAGTCTATAAACGAGCGCTTCTCGGGAGGCAACCCGAGCACTAACTCTACTAATTAGTTTTCTTTTAATTCTTTTCGTATTTAGGCGTAGGTTTCCATACCCACACAGCCGTGGCTGTGGCCGTGTGGGCCCCACAAGAAGAAACACGGGCGTGGGATGCATCTCTATTTAAACCCCCTTCTTCCTTTCTTTTTCTCATTATCTTTCTTCTTTCATTTTTCATTATTTACTTTTATTCTTATTTTTATTTTTATTACTTTCTTCTTTTTCTCCATGGCATTTAGATTTAGATTAGGATACAATAAAATCAGATCGGCTACTTTGAGGATTCAAGTCAAATGGCTCGAGGCACTCCCTACGTTTCTCTTCATCCAAAATTCAGGAAGTTTCACTTCGCTCCCTCTCTTTTGATTTTCTTACTATATGATCATTATCTACCTTTGTACATTGAGGGCAATGTACATCTTAAGTGTGGGGGGTTAACTATAGTATTATTTGAAAATCCTTGAATTATGCCTTGTTCTAAAGTAAGTTTTTCATACTATGATTAGAATGAAATTTCCCTGATTTATGATCTTTATTGATATGTTTTGGATTAAGTCATTAATAATTGTGAATTGATGATTAAATTTTAAGGATAATAGAGAATCAAACATGATAAGTCTATTTTTTAGAATTAAAAATTTTTTTTAGGTTGTCTACCTAAATCTAATTATTTTAGAATTAAAAATTTTTTTTAGGTTGTCTACCTGAATCTAATTATTAGCTTGAAGTTTGAAATTTACAAGGTTGACATCAAATACCCATAATTTTTTTGTGAGATTTTGAGTCTTATAGAGCATATATTCTTTTTCGTGCTCACTTTTTATTATGAGTGTGTCAACATTGATTTGTTATTCTAGAACTTGCATTGATTATACTTGTCGAGACCACACCTTTGGTTTGATATATCGAGATGATAAAGGCACCTAGGTTTCAACCCACTTACTCCATTAAAAATCCTACCTTTATAATTAACCCCTAGTGAACCCCATTGATCCTAATAACCCTTTTTATTAACTCACCTACTAATATTAACCCAAAACCCTTTGTATTTGTTATCACCATTCTCCTTGACTCCCTTTATGTTGAGATTTGATTTGATCAATTGCCTAACTATTTTACCTATTTCAATTATTAAATCTATCCTTTATATTTGAATTGTTCTTAAAAAAAAAGAAGAAGAAAATTTCGAAATATATTCATTATTAGTTCTATGAGCTTATACATGTAAATTCCAAATCTTGAAAAAGAAGCTCGTTTTATTAGTTTCCAGTTAATATAATTATTCTTTATCAGTTCGTTGTTTCTAGTTAGGTAATTTGTCAAGTCAATCTCGATTCTAACCTTCTAATTCAGCCTTTATCCACACCTTTAACCCAAGCCCTGTTACAACCCTGTTAAAGACCTTTTGATTTGTGTATCATCTCATATTATAGTGGTGGAGATTTGATTTTCATGCAAGCTTATGGGATTAACTCTTCATGTTAGACTTTTGAGTGCTTAATTTTGAACCTTAAACACTTCGAGTAGTTTGAGTGAATCTTTTAGTGAGGATGTCAATTCTTGTCGATTTTGAATCAGAGGTAATTATTCAGGTAAGGGGAAACACCTATGTTTTCATACTAAAAAAACTATGACTTTGATTGTTTGAATCTTTAGGACTCTTTGAGTTGAATTATCCATGTATGAATTATTATTGAATTATGATGAAACATTATTGATAAATATTATGAATCGAGAAAGTTCGTTTTAATTGTGAGTTGAGAATTTTGCTTGAGGACAAGCAAAAGCTTAAGTGTGGGGGTATTTGATAAACCGTAAAAGTAACATATTTTAAGCCCACATTTAGCATGCTTTTGGATGATTTAAGCCTTGAATTATGTAATTTGGTGCTCTTAATCCTTTGTTTTCATGTTTTATACTCAGAGGAGCACCCAATGACAAAAAGAACAGAAAACGGGCCCAGAACAGAGTAAATGGGCCATATCACGAAATCCAAATGGCCTGGGCCCAAGACCGCACGGCCGTGCCTCATTCAACAATCTCGAACACGGCCTGGCCACGACTTACACGGGCGTGTGCCATGGGTGTGTCCCTATCGCGGCCAAGAGGAGTTTTACTCGGATTTGGATACTTTGAGGCAAAGAAACACATTCTAAAGCCTATTCAAACACCCTAGTAGGATTTCTACTTGAATTAGGATACTTAGGGACCAAGTAAGGCATCTCAAAGTCTATATAAACACCCAAGGGGGCAACTTGAAAGGGGAGTTCGGCAGAAGCCTTCTGCCAGGGCTTTTGTCGGGGGAACCCGAGGCTTTAGTCAGGGGGCGTCCGACTAGGCCAGAGGAGGCAGATTTTTGGAGATTTACTCGAAGAGAGCCAGTTGATCCATCTCAAGAAGCCGAAGTTATACTCAAGACGGAGGATCTCTCATTCAATTCTTTCAAGGGGTTTTAGGGATTTCTTATGCTTTCTTTTATCTTTTCTTCTGAGATGTTTTCTTTCAGTATTATGAACTAAACCCTCAGATACCTGAGGGGATGAAACCTAAGATGAATCTTGCTATCGTTTGTTGAACTATATGATAAATATTTGACTTGTTCTTAATTATGTGTTATAAATTCTTGTGTTGATATGTCCGGGATATTAATTCAAGCATGATGCGCTTAGGTGGAGGAGAAAAATTCCCTGCCTAAGAGTAGATCTAGCATAATTAATCCGGGCCTAGAGATAGGGTGACGAGATTTTGCCGGATTAGGGTGAAACCTAATAAGGGAGTCCATTGATCGAGTTAATGCAATTTTAGGGGTTTTAATTAGAAATAGATTTCAATTAATCAACCTAGGGTTAGACGTTAGTTGCCTTGAGAGAGGAATTAATATAACTTAGGGAATCTTACGGATCAAGTCAAGTGAATAAATCGTCTAGTTCAGAGTTAGATAACAAGTGAAGTCTAGGTGGATTCTTCCTTGGGTGTCGTCTTAATCAATTGGTTTTTCCTAAAGTTATTTTCTCAATTCCATTCTTCTTTGTCTTAGAGTTTTTAGATTAGTTGATAGTTAATTTTAGATTAGATAAACAATTCCCTTAATTCTTAGGTTAGATAATAAAAAGAGAGTTAGTATTAGTACTTTTGGTTCCTATGGGATTCGACATTCCGGTCTTGCCTTAACTATACTACTGTTCGATAGGTGCGCTTGCCTCAAATCTTTGTCATAGTTAGTTTCCAGGTTTGATCATTCTTTATATAAATTTTTAAAACTCTGACACGCGATCAAAATCATTATGAAATAATGTTGTATGATTGATATTGTAAAATGTTAGTAAAGTGTTCCGATGTATTTGGTAATGCCTCTTAACCCTCGTCCGGCGATGGATACGGGTTAGGGGTGTTACAATCGTGAAGTGATGAATACCAATCCACCCATGGCAATTAATTATTGTAGAGAACCCATTGTTTGAAGATCCACAGGAGCGACGAGGAAATATCCAGGAAGAAGTCCCAATGGAGAAAAGGACGTTGCACGAATATGCTTTACCAACACTAGATATGGTGTGAGGTAGTATCGAAAGGTCGATGATCAACGCTAATAATTTTGAGATAAAGAAAACTACTATCCAAGTGATCCATAACACCTTGCAATTTAAGAGGTACATGGTGGAAGACCCGAACCAGCACTTGAAATGATTTTTACAACTCTTCAACACCTTCAAGTATAACAAAATATCCGATGATGTTGTACATCTTTGAATATTTATGTTCTCTTTATGAAATAACATGACTGATTGGCAAGACTCATTATAACCAGGTTTCATCACCACATGGAATGATTTAGCGAAAAAATTCCTCCATAAATTTTTCCCGATTAGCCGAACCATTCTGCTAGAGCGAGAAATCGCCAATTTTAAACAATACAAAGGTGAATCCCTATACAAGGCATGGAAACGTTTCAAGTCAATACTGAGGAAGTACCCACACCAGAGATTGCAGGCTCCAAATTTAGATATTTCACAATAGTTTTAATGGTAATATCAAATCCAACTTTGACGAAGCGGTCGGAGGATCTATTGTGTTCCATACGTACAAACGAGACTACAAAATCATATATGACATGGCTATGAATTCGTACATGTGGCCTAATGAAATATTCAAATATAAATCAAATCTTCCAACAGTAAAATCTATAAAAAAAAAGATAATGAAGATGACCGATATTAGCAAATTCTAGAGAAGCTTAATTGTTTGGAAACAATCAACAAGCCGATGAGAGCGGAGCAATATTTTGAAAACCAACCGAAAGAAGCAAATTACATAGATAATAGGGGTCTAGATCCTTATTCAAATAACTATAACCTCGATTGGAGGGATTATCTGAACCCCAAGTGGGGAGGCAACCAAAGAGGTGTAAATTAAGCGCAAACCCAAGAAAACTCTCTTTACCAACCTCTACCATTGCAACAATGATCTGTGGGTAATGACCATGCTGTATGTGGTCAGCAATTCAATCAATTAGAATGGGAGATGCAAACGATGAATACAAACATTTAAAAAGTCCAAGCTACATGTGGACGACTCGTATCTTTAATGGTTAGCCTCTGCGGTCAAGTGAGTCAACTAATGACAATGTTCTAAAAGCAAAGCGATCAAAGTCTCCCCAGTAACACGGAAAATAATCCTTGGAGAGATGAGAATGAGCATGTAAAGGTGATCGCCTTGCGATCGAGGAAGGCACTTGAAAAGCCAAAGGAGTCAATCCATGAAGAGGAGAATGTTCCTGAAGAGGTCGACGAACCCATGGAGGAGGAAGGCGAGAAAAATGAGCCAATTGAGATTAACCAAACGTATGTCTAATCCGGTAATCTCAAAATCGAGCAAAATGAAGGTACAGTTCTTGAAAAGATTAGAGGACAAGAAAAAGAGGGACGGGGTAGATTTCATAAATTTTCTTAATTTATTTAAATCTCTTAATGTCAATTTACCGCTTTTAGAACTAATTGATAAAATACCAAAATATGCCAAGTACCTAAAAGAAATCATGGCACGACATAAAAAGATGTAAAAGGGTGAGCAAAATTGACATTGATGCCTTTGTAACGCTTTGATTGCAAAAAGGATACCCCCAAAATTGAAGGATCCAAGTAGTTTCATGATTCTAATATAGATAGGGGATTGACATTTCAGCAAGGCCCTTTGTGATTTAGGAGCTAGCATAAATTTAATGCCCATATCGATCTATAGGAAACTCAGACTCGAGGAACTAAAGAATACCTTTATAACATTACAATTATTCAATAGATCTTTGGTAAATTCAAAAGGTGTACTCGATTATGTATTTGTTAAGGTACGAGGATTCATAATCCTTGTCGACTTTGTAGTCCCGGACTTTGAGGAAGATCATGAAATCTCCATTTTGCTGGCTTAGTTGTTCCTGGCCACATCTAAGTTAACCATTGATCTCGAATGAAATGAGCTAATAATAAAAATCAATAGCAAAATAAAAGTGTTCAAGTGCAGCCATGATTCCCAAAGTGAGGGACTAGTTAGGAAGGAGTGTTATGTTTTATTCAATTTAACCACTTTGACCAAAGGTATTTTCCAAGTTGTGTGAGTATAGGTGTTTGAAATACAAGAGGAAAGGATAGATGGAGAGATCTTGATACTAATGGCATCGATTCGAAGCCCTACGATGGTCGTGAATCACAATTGAAGTCAATGGTGAAATTCAAGGAACTACCGGACAAGTTTGGTAGCACGACATATTTGTTAAACCATTGAACTTTAATAAATTTTTAAAATTTGTAAATTAGTTTCAATTTTTCATTTGTAGTGAGATTTTAGGATAAGTATTGTGTAATTGCATGTTAGAATTAGGAGAAAATAGGTTTTCAGACAAAAGAGGACAATGAGAAGCTAATCGGGGAAAAAATGAATGATCGGAGGACTTCAACCCATCTCGAAGGGCTAGAAGCAAAGTCGTGTTGCAATATGCCGAGGCCATGGAACGACACGACCCTTATGCAAAGGGGACATGAAACTGCCATGTCATGTCACGCCATGCATAGGCTATGGCACGACACGAGCACTTCAAAGTCAAAGGGGGTATTTTAAGGCGTTGTGGCACACCATGCACAAGCTATGGCGCGACATGCTTGTGTTTTTCAGCTAAAATTGGGCCATTTTGGGCTTAAAGCTCCTTGGAAGTCTATTTATACCCATTGGTTATAGGCATGCAAACACACCTTTCAAACACCCAAAGAAGAGCAAAAACTCTCCTCTAGTTGCCACACCTCTCCCTCAAGATCTACCTTCAAGTTTTCGCATCCCTTACCTTTTAAATATGATTCCCTTGCGTATGTCGATGCCAAGCCACACAAAAAAATCATCTCAACCTCTACGTAGTCCACCTAGTTAGAGAACGAACATAAAAAAAACTCTCTTTGAACTTTTCAAAGAGAATCATTAAAATTGGCTGCTAGAACCTCTTTTTCTTTTACTTGGTAACATACACACTATCAGGGATTCTATTCCTTTTTTCTTTAATATCACATAATAAAATAACAGAATTATTCATTTTCCTTTTTACAGAAACATATGGAAAGTATTAAAACATTATGAACATATGGAAAGTATTAAAACATTATTTTCTTTCCGAAAGAATATTAATTTCCATTTTTTTAATCAAAATTATTATTACAACTATTTATTTTAATAATTTTGGTAAACTATATTCAATTGATATTTTTATATGACTCAAATTCATATATTAATTTTAACTATATTCTCTATTTGTGTACAAAAAGCTTGTACATGTAATGCATTCAATATTTAACTATCAAATTAAATTAATTCAATAAATAATTTAATTCATGTGACAGCTAAACACAATACCAACTGTGTTTGGATTCTATTCGCTTCAACCATAGGGTGTGACCCTATAGGCTCTTGTTACGTTAGTAGTAATACTAGAACATTTCTAATGTTACAAACAATGAACGGCATCTAGCAATGCATCATTGCTACTCAAGTTACAAGAAGTCGTGATTCGAAATAAACTTTCTGTGATAAATTTTTCATGTATTATATCCTTTTATCCTTTATATCTGGATTGGACATAAATCATGGAATAGTCACACTTGTATAGTCCAATATCATATTTCTTGATATTCTGAGTACACTACAATAAACAAATAAGTGTGATATCTCATATCAACTTATATGAGCATGGTCATGCACTTCTAGTCTCACTCCATCAAGTGGCCTAAGATACTGGTCCCATTATGTAGGAAGGACAAACCCTATCTTTATCAATCATATCCCATTATATAAATCGTGGCATACCAACATCAGTCTTTATAGTACAACCTATCACGGTAGACATTTCACTGTATCAAAATATATGACTCATGATGTTGGGACAATGATGATCTTAAGTATGGGGATTGTATACATAGTTACCACTATGAGTAATGTTGTGACTATTATATAATAATCCAAGAAATATACTCATAGCAGTCAGTCCAGTATGTTGTTCTCTAACACATACTCATGTATTGATTTTAACAACTCTATGTCAATGACAATAGTTTGTCATCAATCAACTACACATTAGTTTCAATGCATTATTATTGTCCAAGTTCACAATAATACTTGACTAATGACCTTTTAGGAATAATCATATTATTCTCAGGACTTTATTATCAATCAGATTATTTATACACATAGAAAAAAGAAACTAAAATAATAATGACAATGTCTTATATTAACAAACAAGGTAAAATGAGTATGTGATTACAATCATCTCATGATTAGTCTTTGGGCATACTCTAACACTTTGTTCTTGGATTGAATTTCCTTGACAAGATTAATTCTCTTTTGGTTGCTTTTTTTTATTTTATATGTCTCTTGGATACTCAACAACAACAATGTGTTGTTCTGGTGAGTTGAGATGTAACACCCCTAACCCGTATCCATTGCCGGAACAGGGTTACGGAGCATTACCGAAGTTTACAATTCAAACTAACAAAAATTTTAAACATTTCAATTCATATCTTTAATCATAACAAAAGAAATCAATAACATACATATATTTCATTATATGAGCCCTCGAGGCCCTAAAAACACTTTGGAATCAAGTCGGGAGTAAATCAAAAACTTTAGAATATTTCAGAAACCAATGAAAATTTTCAAAATTGCAAGGGACACACGGCCATATGGCTAGGCCATGTGTGTATCGAAACTAGGGACACACGACCGTGTCCCAGCCCGTGTAACTCACTGACTTGGGTCACACGGCCAAGCCAAACGCCCGTGTGCCAGGTCGTGTACCCTTCGAAGTAACCTCACACGCTCGTGTGTCAGGTCATGTACTAGGTCGTGTAATAGCCAGACTTGCAACCCTTTGAAAGCTACAGGGGACACATGGTCGTGTCACTAGGCCGTGTGTCACACAAAGCTAAGGTACATGCCCGTGTCTCTACCCTTGTGGATGAAAAATAGGTCATTTCCAAGCCGTTTTTCTCACCCATTCATACATGTACCTACAATCACTTTTGCATGATTCAAAAAGCCATCAAAATGCATCAAAACCATAAATAATCAAGCTAATCAAATATGATGCATTTGCGTACAACCAATATTTCCAAAGGCCACCTCAATCTCAACAATCAAACATGTACACTTATAAACACAATTTGGCCAAATGTCCAACTAACCTTTAGCTAAGTTTATACCAAAATGTAACATTTGATCTACCTATCAATTCCATACCAAAAGGTACCAAATGTACCATTCAACAACTAGCACTTATAGCCATTCATGACATTTATAAATAAAGTAGCAAAACACCATATTTAAACATATCACAAGACCATTTATACATGCATTTTAAGTTACCATTTCATCTTCAATCATTCAACCATAATAATCCAAAACATCAACCACTTAAAGGCCAAATATATACATGCCATAACTAAATTCATATCATCACTCAAAATGTCATAAACACAAGTCAAGACCAATGGCTACTTTATCAACCAAAATACCTATACATGCCATTATAACCAAACTTAGAAACATTCAAAAGTACCGATATAGTCGATGGATAGTGTGATATAACTCTGACAAGCTCCCAATCGAAACAAGCTTCAATTTATTATAAAACATGAAAAATAACAGAGTAAGCATAATTGCTTAGTAAGTTCGTATAATATAAAACACAACTTACCATTTAATCACATAATAGGTAAGTTAACATGGCACAATCCAACCACAATTTGGCCAAAGCCTAAGCATGTACACCAAACATGTTAGCCATTTACACACATAACAAAGGCATCATAATCATGGATGAGCACAACACTTAATCATGTATCACATGCATATATCATCCATTTCAACTCACAATATACCAGTATTACCATTTCAATGAAATTCACATGTGTCCATGTCTTAGTTCATATCGAACTCATACCGTCCTCTTTCTAAATCATGCCCGTTGAACTATTTAGAATATCGTTGGATACCCACGATAGCTCATACATAGTGTGCTAACTCATATAACTATAATCTGTCAAATCCTGTACATGTATGCTCACACGAGTTGTGGGTCAAAACGTAGCCACACGATGCTGCTCACACAAGTTGTGGAGTATCTGCAACACATGTCAAACCTCAGTCATCGGTAAGATGTTCAAGACCAGCACCCGAAAACCCTAATGACAAGTCATTTGTATCCATGAATTCCTAAGGTTCAAACGAGACTCGGTAATCGTCGTACATTGTCGGATATGTGATCGATATTATATAAGGCAATCCACAACTGTAACAGCCTGGTTTTAGCTAAATCAGAACAGTGGTTTTGGAACAACAAATTTGAGGTTAGAAAATTATTTTAATATTATTTTTTGTGTTTATAGCATGTGATTATATATGTGTGAAATTTTTGTCATTTAATTTTATCGATTGGATGTCTAATTTGATAAAAGGACTAAATAGCGTAAAATGCAAAAGTTGCATTCTAATTGTTTAAGTGCTTATTTGCTATGAATAATTAAACTTTAAGTCCTTATGTTGTGAATAGACCATGGATAGTGGGAATTGACATGAATAGCCATCCATTATATGTTTTATTAATGTTTAAATAAAGGTTAATTAAGTAATTTGTGATTTAAGTTTAATTAAATAAAAACAAAACAAAATGGTGGCCATATATCATCTTTTTGCACCGAATTTTGAAGAAAAAGAAAGCTATCATCAAGCTTTAGGGTTCGACACCTTTAATTCTTAATTAAGGTATGAATTTTGTTCGGTTTTTGATGATTTTTATATTTCTATGATTGTTGCATCAAGTACTAGCTAGCCCATGCCCTAATTTTTGAGTTTGTTGATGATTTTGTGAAGTTCCATTGATGAATGTGTAACATCCCGAAATTGGGCCTAGTAGGATTGGGCCTTGGGCTTTAGGAAAAATTTGAATGTCATCTTGTTACTTGTGTTAGCTCAGGTATGATTTTATTGTGGGCTTAGTATAGTTTTGTGAAGGTTTGGATTTAGTTACGAAGTTAGAATAAATTTGTTTTTTTTTTTTAAGTTGAAGAAATTAGTGAAGTGGATTAAGTGAACTTGACACTTAAGTTAATTTAAGTGTTAAAATCTAGCACATGAGGAGTTAGTGGCAAGGTGGTTAAGATGCATGAAGAGTTACTTGAGGGAAGTGGTTCGAGTAGCATGTTTAGCATTTTGAAGACTTTATTTTTTTTTTTTTGTGTATCCTAGCATTAATGGACGGTCAAGCTTTACATATGGTAAGTTAGACTTTAGATTTTATGGCAAGTTGAATATTAGTTTAGGAAAGCTTGTATTTTGGGATAAGAATCTTAAGATTATGGAAGGATGGGGGGACAAAGGGCTTGGATGATGGAGAGTGTTTTGGAAACTATTCTAAGGCTAATTGTCCATGTATATGGACGGTATGGGTGTCTAGGGGGATTGGCCGAATTTTTGGTTAGCTTTTGGTATGGTTTGGTGCTAGTTTGGTAGAATTAGTGCTAGTTGAGCACATCTTTCTTTTGGGTCATTTTTGTGTTTCTCTCTAATTTGTTTACTCCTCTTAGCCGAATGTATTTTGGTCATAAGGTAAACCTTTTGCTTTCTTTTCTTTTTAGCCATTTGAGTTTTGACTATTTTGTTTTTAGTTGTTCTTTCTCCCCTCAAGTGCATTTCTTCTTTCTTTTCTTTTTGTGACCAAAACTACAAAACCATCAAAAGACCATTTCTTCTCTTTTTCCCTTATTGCCGAATGCACTTGGACTCAAAGTTCTTCCTTGATTCATCTTCTATTCTTGAGAACCCGAAACCCAAACTCCTCATTGCTATTCATCTTTTCCTCTTTGCTTTCCATAAGAGACTTTCAACATTTCTCTTTGGGGTCTTGAAGCCGATTCTTTGAGGATGCTTTAGGAGTGTTGAGCAACGTGTGGTAGTAAGTATATTCTTCCTTAGCAATCGGTTTTATTTATTTCTTCAAGGGTGTGCCGAAATCAATGGATTAAGTCTTGGTTTTAGGCATGGCCGATTGTTCATAGTGCCATAAAAAGGTGTTCATTTGTGTGTAGCTAAAGGAAGGGAACTCAGAGTGTGATTCGGGATTTGGTAGGAGACCAAATCGGCTTTAAGGGAGAAGGAAGAACCACGTTTCGAGATCGTGTTAGATTCGAGTAGTTCGGGATTTCACTAATAGGCAGGTGTGTGATTAACCCACCGTTTTCCGGTTTTTTTGCTATATCTGTATGTGTTAATTGTGTACTAACAATGCAGTAAAAATTATGAGATGGATACCCTAAAAAGGGGTATATCGATAATCAGGTTAGTGTTATCTGTTGATAAGAATGTGAAAGTGTCGATGTGATTGTAACTATGCCTATAGAAATATGATTGTCTACCTTAATGACATGTGCGTGAATTTATTATTATGCCAATGTTACATGTAGCATGTGCATGGGTTGGGATATGATATGAAAGAAGGTACGGGTGTACTTCGAGTACGTGGTTTGATGTTAGCCTTGAGCTACATCGTGGATTGACGTTGACTAAGGTCACGTTGTGGATTAATTGCGATTTAGTTCGCGTGGCTTGATGAGTGGCTGTGTGCCTCATCGTGGTTGATATCGGTTATGTGCCATATCGTGGTTGATGAGAGACTATGTGTCCCATCGTGGTTTTGGTGTTAGCTACGGCTACATCGTGGATTGGCGCTGACTGAGGTCGCGTTGTGGATTATTGTGCTTAATTGCACGTGGACGGCATTGATTGCCTTTTGGAGTAAAAAGGAGAGGGTGATTTGATAATCCCCTGGTGTATGGTGGCTGGATACGGGGGATGAGTACAGGCTGAACCCTAGGTTGGGTTGGGTGCATTTTGCATAATTTTAATGGATATGTGGAATTATGTGGTTAATTACCTTGTTACCTGATAAGTGATATGAATACGGGCCAAGGCCAGAATGTGTTATTATGTGAATATGATATCTTATTATCTAATATATGGGTTAATATGTGTGGTTAACATGTGGGTGGAATTCAGTGGATTAATTACACACTGAGTCTGTATGACTCACCCAATTTTTCTCAAACCTTTCAGATGATGCTCGGACAGGGTTGGAGTGGATACAAGGTGGCCCATGCAGAAGATATTTTATTTGTTTCACACATTTTATTTATGAAAGGTTATTTATTGTAATAAGGGCCACTTTAAGTGTTTAAGGATTTTTATTATGTTTTAAGTTGGATTGTCGATTGTATTATTATTATTTGAAAATGTTTTATTTTAAACAACTCAATTTTATTTGGAACTTTAATTACACAATGTCTTAGTATAGACAATAAATTATACGTTTTCACTCTAAGTCGAAATATTTTACAAACGTTTTTCCGCAGTGGCATTTCAAATTTTGTCATAGCAAATGGGTCGGGTTTGGGGTGTTACAGAATGTTTATGTTTTAAATGTTTGATGATGAAAGATGGATATTTGTTGATAGATTATCATATTTTGTTAAGTGATTTTTGGTAAAAATACTATTTAGGGATTAAATTGTGAAAAGTAGAAATTATGTGGTTGAAATGTGAAATAAATGTGAAATATGGGATGCTAAGGGTACTATGGTAATTCAGCTCAACATGTGTTTTGTTAAATTTTGTGTAATTTGTGTTTTTATAAAATAGAGACTAAATTGTGAAAAATGTGGAACTTTAGGGGCTAAAGTGTAAAAATGCCCAAATATATGTTTGTGGATTGAATTATATGATTTGATGAATAAATGAGTTAATTTTGAATGTATATAGACCAAGAACAAAAGAAATCGGATTTAGATCGGGGAAAATCAAAGGTTATTGAATAGTCAATCCAGTCCGTTTATCCCGAATACAAGGTAAGTTCATATGCAAATAAATGTCTTTAAATTGAATTATATATGTTTAATTGTCATTGAACTGCTGTGAATGTTGAATGATTAAATACGAGCAAGAATCGACAGGGTTACAATATCCGAAAGTCACGTACGAACCATAGTAATAGTATAGGATACAATCGTCATGACATTAGGATTAACGATATGTGGTTATGTGTAAGACCATGTCTGGGACATTGGCATCATTATTTGATTATGTGTAAGACCATATCTGGGATATTGCCATCGTTATTTGATTTCGTGTAAGACCATATCTGGGATATGGAATTGTACGAGCTATATGTGATTTTCGAGTATCCTTAACAATTCCAAAAGGTTCAACGAGCAAAGTCAAGTCGAGAAAGAATGTGCGAATGAGTTAAGTGACTCAGGTACGTATGAGATTCGTACAAGTATTGAAAAGGAAAGTATTTGATAAATTCACTTATGATATTGAATATGTATACATTGGGAAAGGTTTGTAAGCTTATATGTGTTTACTCATAGTTTGCCTATTGATGGAAGTGGTGTTGATTCATGTGGTACTTTTATTTGTATATGGCTTACTAAGCTTTTAAAGGTTTCTTGGTGTGTTCTTTCCCTGTTTTATAGATAATCGAAGCTAGCTCGGACTCGGGGATCATCAGGAACATCATCACACTATCGATCAACTTGTTAGTACTTTTGATGCTTTGTAAATATGGTATATGGCATGTAGGCTAATGATATGATGATATGTTTTGGTTGTGATAATGGCCATGAGATTTGGCTTATAAATGGTAAATGTCTTAGTATGTATATATATAGTCATGAGTAATGGCTCATTTTGTTATATTTGGCAAGAATGTGGTTATGGTTATATTTGAATTTGAAAATTGATCTATAAGGTGTGATTGAAGTTGCTAGTTTGGTTAATTAAGTGCTTGTGAATTGATGTTTAATGATATAAACATTTGAATAGGTAAATGATATGGAATTGAGTATTGAAATAATTGAAATGAATATGGTATGATTATGTACTGATTGATGAAATTTGGCTGCATATTTGTGTCTTAAATTGATGTCATTTGAGCTTGTATAGGTATGTACAAAAACGGTGGCAAAATGGCTTTGCAGATGGCCTATTTTTGTCCACACGGGCAGAGACACGGGCGTGTGTCTCAACCATGTGCGACACACGGTTATGCTACACAGTCGTGTGTCCCCTGGTGTTGAAATTGAATTGAAGTCAATATACTCCACACGGCCTCACACACGGGCGTGTGACCGGCCGTGTGGCACAAGCCAGTATACCTCCCTAAATGGCACGCGGCCTAGCATGCGAGCGTGTGACTTGGCCGTGTTGCATAAGTCAGTATACCCTACAGGATTGGCACGGCCTAGCAAACGGTCTGGCACACAAGCGTGTGTGGCCATTTCGTAGGGCACACTGGCTAGACACACGGACGTGTGGTCAGCCATGTAACCCAAGTCAGTATGTATGCCCTGTTTTCCCACGGCCTGGGACACGGGCATGTCTGGAGCCGTGTCAGGCACACACTGGGCGTGTGACCCTGGTATGTTGGAAAATTTTCTAAGTTTTCGAGAATTTTCGTATGTTATTGATTTAGTCCTAAACCATTTCTAAAACATGTTTAAGGCCTCGTAGGCCATTATAAGGGAAAATGTGATTATGATTGAATGGTGTTTGAGAATGGATGCATAAATGTATGTTGTATGTTGTGATTTGATAGGTAATGCCTCGTAAACCTATTCCGACGATAGATACAGGTTAGGGGTGTTACATTTATTGGTATCAGAGCTACGATTTAGTTGATTCTAAGACTAACATAGCATGTGTGAGAGTCTAGCTATACATTCCATATACTCTGCGATAGTGTGATGATTTTTGATAGCTTAAATTGTGTTGTTGTATAGCAATGGATCCCGAAAGAGTTGTAGCTAACGATGTAGAGAGTAACGCGCCTGCTTCTGCTCAAAGGGCAGCGCAATTTGACTCTAGGCCTATATCTAGTAGCCATGAGGGAGAGGCTAAACATGCCTTTTTCCAGATGATGAGTGAGTGGTTTACGGAGTTCGTTCGAACGAATTTGACTACTCAACAACCTCCACCCCCACCTGTTCCTTAACAAATTCCTGTTATTCCTTAAATTGTAGATCCAATACGATTGAATAAGACGCCAGTAGATAAGATTCGTAAACATGGGACTGAATAGTTTCGGGCTACCGCTGATGATGATGCGGAGAGAGTTAAGTTCTAGCTCAAAAATACGATCTAAGTATTCGATGAATTGTCTTGTACTCTTGATGAGTGTATTAAATGTGTTGTATTTTTGCTGAGAGATAATGTGTACCATTGGTGAAAAATGTTGATATTTTTGGTTCCTAGAGAATGGGTTACTTGGGAGTTTTTTCAATTTGAGTTTTGAAAGAAGTAAATAAGTCAGCCATTCCTTGATCAGAAACATAAAGAGTTTTTGGAGTTAAAAAAGAGCTGAATGGCTATGACAGAATATGAAAGAGAATTTGTACGGTTAAGCAAGTGTGCCTGGGAATATGTTTCCACTGAAGAAATCATGTGCAAATGATTTGTAGATGGATTGAATGAAGATATAAAATTACTAGTCGGAATTCTAGAGTTGAAAGAATTTGTTGTTCTAGTCAAGAGGGCTTGTAAAGCCGAGGATCTTAGTAAAGAAAAAAGAAAGGCAGATTCAGAAGCTAAAGACTTGAGAACAAGATGAATGAGTAAGTCGTATCAATCTTCATCGAAGAAATTTCGAGACTCGTTTAATAGTTCTAATGCATCAGTGGGACATTCAAACAAAGATCGTGAAAGGCAAAATTCGAGCTTTAAAGCTCCGTCTATCTAGATAGCTAGTGTCGGGAGTGCGAAACCAAATCGACCTGAATGTAAACAATGTGAAAAATGGCATTTCGGTGATTGTAGATTGAATGATCGGGCTTGTTTTAAATGTGGATCGTTAGATCATTTATAAGAGATTGCCCAGAGTTAGCTGAAAAAGATAACGCTCAGAGTATGAAGGTGAGTGATAATACAGTTAGAGGAAGACCACCCAGATATGCTGGTAATGTGAGTGGTAGTCAGAGAGCGACAAAAGACTCTACTTTGAAGTCTGAGGCACAAGCACCTGCCCGAGCTTATGCTATCCGTGCAAGGGAGGAGGCATCCTCTCCAGATGTTATCACCGATACTTTCACTCTATATGATACTAATGTGATTGCATTGATAGATCCAAGATCAACTCATTCTTATATATGCATGAATTTAGTATTCAGAAAGACTTTGCCTGTAGAGTCGACTGAATTTGTGATTAAAGTATCGAACCCCTTAGGCAAATGTGTTTTGGTTGACAAAGTCTGCAGGAACTGTCCGTTAAAGCATCGGGATTTCTGTTTCCAGGCTAATGTGATGTTGTTGCCATTCGACGAATTTGATGTGATTTTGGGTATGGATTGGCTAAATATGCATAGTGCTATGGTGAATTGTAGACGAAAGACAATTGAATTTAAATGTCAAAATAATGAGATTATTAGAATTGAATCTGATGATCTGAACAGTATGCCAGTTGTGATCTCGTCTATATTAGCTCAGAGATTTGTAAGAAAAGGGTGTGAAGCTTATCTTGCCTATGTACTTGATACGAAAGTAACAGAAACAAAGATTGAATCAGTACCATTTGTGTGTGAGTATCCAGATGTATTTCCTGAAGAGTTACCGGGTTTACCACCTATTAAAGAAGTTGAATTTGGTATTGAATTTGGTATTCGATAGCTCCGTACAGAATGGCCTCGACAAAGTTAAAAGAATTGAAAGCTCAGTTGTAAGAGTTGACAGATAAAGGTTTTGCTAGACCGAGTTCCTATCCCTAGGGTGCACCGGTATTGTTTGTGAAAAAGAAATATGGCACGATGAGAATGTGTATAGACTATCGACAACTCAACAAAGTGACGATCAAGAATAAATACCTTTTGCCACGAATAGAAGATTTGTTTGATCGGTTGAAAAGGGCAACAGTATTTTTGAAAATCAATTTGAGATCGGGTTATTACCAGTTGCGAGTTAAAGACTCCAATGTGCCAAAAACGACATTTAGAAAAAGGTATGGACATTATGAATTTTTGGTTATGCCTTTCAGACTAACGAATGCACATGCTGTTTTTATGGACCTGATGAACCGAATTTTCAGGCAGTATTTAGACCGATTCGTAGTTGTGTTTATTGATGATATCTTGATTTACGCTCGTGATGAATCTGAACATGTCGAGCATTTGAGAATTGTGTTACAAACTTTGAGAGATAAACAGTTGTTTGCAAAGTTTAGCAAATGTGAGCTTTGGCTACAAGAGGTTGGATTTCTGGGACATATTGTTTCAGCTGATGGTATCTGGGTTGATTCGAGTAAGATATTTGCGATTATAGATTGGAAGCCTCTGAGAAATGTTTCTGAAGTCTGTAGTTTTTGTAACACCCCAAACCCAGCCTGGACGTTATGGCCACATCTGGCGATGTCACATTGAAGAGTTTTTCATAAAATATGTTGTCGTTGCAATCCTCCTTTCTATTTAATCACTCTGTGTTATTCAATGATGAATCTAAAAAAATGGGTCGTTCATTTTCAAAGTGTGAATCATTGAAAAGTTATTCACTTAAATACGTTATTAATTTTCAAAGTGTCATTTATTGCGGAAGCTTTTAAACCAATTGCGTATTTGAGGAGATTCTGATAAAACGTTTATCTTTCTAAAAACTCGCGGCTTTTCCTACTGTTAGCAGTTATAAACCAAACAACAGTAAAATCCCAAATTAAAAATATAACTCCAAAGCCCCTTATTACAATAAAATACCCTAAAAATTAAGTTGAAATAATAAAATACTAAATCGAATTAGATGGGTCGTGTGGCCACCGCTGAGTCCTCCGTTACACTGATCCGCCTATGACTGGGGATTACCTGTACAGTTAAAACAGATGGGTGAGTTTACGAAAACTCAATGTGTAATCCCATAATAGCAAACAAACAGAAAACAAACACAGTCTGGGCCTAAGCCCCTTTACAGTATCAGTGGCAATTTTAGTTTGGGCTTTGGCCCATCTCAGTACAGAATAGTCATGTGCTTGGGCCTTGGCCCATTACAATAACATTAATCAGTGCAGTAACATACAAGTCCTACCCATCTAGCCTCTACACTCCATCTCCGTCCAACCCTACACTCCATGTGGGAATATAATCAACCCACCCATCCCTACGCTCTAGCGAGTACCGAATGCGGCACTATACAGTGATATGCAGCTGGGCTACCAGTAATTTAGGCTCGAAGCTTTTCAGTACACTTCCTTCGATCAATAACAACCCATCCCCATGAAATGCATCTTGCAATCATGTCATGTCATATCATAGTATCGTGTATGTATTCAGTACAGTCTACATAGCATGCTAAAATATAGCCTTCAATGTACATATATATAAATATATCACACAGGGGCATAACAGTCATTTAGTCAATTAGGAGTCTAAGTAAGCTTACCGACCCAACAGTAGGTCCACAGTCGACTCAGGCGACCCATGTAACCTTAGCAATCAAACAGTGAAAATGGGCCCATGAGCCCATGTTGCTAGCCCATGTGGGCCCACACACCCATGTGGCCCACACCACCCATAATGGCCTTGGCCGTGTGAAATGTACGGCCTGGCCTAACCATTTCCACATGCCCGTGTGGTTTACTCGTGTGGGGCCCACATACCGGTGGGGCCCACACGACCCAGTTCAGCCCGGCCCATGAAATCGCACATGGTCGGCCTCATCGATCACACACCCATGTTTAGTCACACGGCCTACCACACGAGCGAGTGCACACCAGTCTAGCGTCGACGTTCACTTATTCTGGCTTTTGTCGATTTCCATAATCGCGATTTTGTTTACACACCTGGTTCGTTTGTGACTTAAAACCGCTTCTGAAACCACTAGCACCTATGATCCACAACAAAACCCCACAGTCAATTTAAATCACAGTTAGTTTGAACTAAAGCATTGACAGTAAATCGTTCAATCCAATCATTATTTACCTTCCAAAATCGACGAACCCCCCCCAATTACGAGTCCACGAGATGGATCACCCCTCCTAATATTTGCCGCTGACCACTATAAAAAAACCACCAACATGACAATGATTTATACCCCAACCAAGAAAGAAGAAAAGCTTTTCCCTAAATTAAATCATATCACAACCACCTTACCTACCAAGCGAGTAACAGCGGAACCACAACGCTCCAACGATAGCCGAACGCTCACACTCTTAACCTTAATTAAAGACACAGACGATTGATTACCAAAAATTCATAACCACATTGCACCATATTTAAGAAACTTACCAATAATGCAAGAACTACACAAAGGTGAGCAGTCGCGGCAATAAGAAGAGGATTAGGAAACAGAAAAATCGGCAACACAAGGGGATGAAGGGAATCAGCAGAACCAAGAGATCAGATAAAACAAAAAAAAGATCAAATAGGAGAAAAAATTAACAGCAACCTCACAGCAATATTCGGCCAAAAGGGAAAAAGAAAAATAAAAAAACAGCAGCCTTTCGGGAAAAGAAAAACTAGCGTCAAAATAATTTTGGGAAGGTATGGAAACCAAAATATTTTTAAAAAGATAATAATAAACAAAATCTAATCCCTCATTTTCCTCATTAAAATTGGCTACTATATCCTTATCCCTCAACCACTTAGTATTCCATTTTACCTCAAACTCGTACACGCACAAGCACAAAAATAAATCCCCTTGATCGCGCAGAGATTCGAACTCCAGACCCCTTGCAACATCAACACTCCTTTTAACCACTAAACCAGCAGGCCCATTCTGACATGTTTTACCAACATTTATTTATAAGCCTATTGTCTAAAGATAGGGGTTTATTCAATAAAAACAAAGTTTTTGCCCAAGATAAGGCTTGAATTTGGGACCTTTAGACACTTCCCAGAACACTTAACCACTAAAGCAGACATACAGATTTTGTCACAAACAACATACAAAAATAAAAATTAATGGTTTTTGGGGCATTACAATTTTCTGGGACTAGCGGGATATTATAGACGGTTTGTAAAAGGCTTTTCGATTATTGCGGCTCTAATGATGAAATTGCTTTAAAAAGATGTTAAGTTTGAGTGGTCAAATAAATGTCAGAAAATTTTCGATCAGTTGAAAGCTTTATTGACAAAGGCACCAGTTTTAGTTCAGCCTGAATCAGGTAAAGAGTTTGTAGTGTTCAGTGATGTATTGTTGACTGGTCTGGGTTGTGTTTTGATGTAAAAAGGCAAAGTTGTAGCTTATGCCTCGAGACAGATGAAACCACATGAAAAGAATTATCTGACGCACGATCTTGAGTTAGCTGCGATAGTTTTCGCATTGAAAATCTGGCGTTATTATTTGTTTGGTGAGAAGTGTCATATTTATATTGATCACAAAAGTATGAAATATCTGATGACTCAGAAAGAATTGAATTTACGATAGTGGAGATGGTTAGAATTGCTAAAAGACTATGAATTAGTGATAGACTATCATCCGAGGAAAGCGAACGTAGTTGCTAATGCTTTAAGCCAAAAGTCCTTGTTTTCTTTACGTGCTTTGAAGCTTTGTCCGACGATGGTTCGTTAGTAGCTGAGTTGAAAGCTAGACCATTGTTTATACAGTAGATTTATGAGGCTCAAAAGCTTGATAATGAACTACAAGTAAAACAGGTTCAGTGTAAGTAAATTTTAGATTTAGAGTTTCAAATTGATTCTGATGATTGTTTGAGATTCAGAGATCGAATATGTGTTCCAAGAAATTTTGAGTTGATTTAGATGATTCTGAATGAAGCACATAGTAATTGTTTATCCGTACACCCAAGAAGTACGAAAATGTATAATAATTTGAAACATTTTTATTGGTGGCATGGCATGAAACGTGATATCTCATAATTTGTTTTGAAATGTTTGATTTGTCAGCAAGTTAAAGCTGAGCATCAAGTGTCGTCAGGTTTATTACAGCCTATCATGATTCCTGAGTGAAAATGGGACAGAGTAACTATGGATTTTGTTTCGGGTTTAAACTTAACTCCAAGGAAGAAAGATGCAATCTGGGTTGTTGTTGACAGATTAATGAAATCTACGCATTTCATTCCTATACGTACTGATTTTTCACTTGATAAATTAGCTGAGCTGTATATCTCAGAGATTGTTTGATTACACGGAGTACCAATATCTATTGTTTCGGATAGAAATCTGAGGTTCACATCGTGATTTTAGAAGAAATTGCAAGAAGCTTTAGGTACAAAGCTGCAATTTAAGACTGCGTTTCACCCGCAAATGGATGGTCAATCCGAGTGAGTTATTCAGATACTTGAAGATATGTTGAGATGTTGCATTCTTGAGCTTGAAGGTAGCTGAGAGAAATACCAACCATTGATTGAATTTACTTACAATAATAGCTTTCAATCAAGTATAAAGATGGCACCATACGAAGCTCTATAAGGTCGTAAATGTCGAACACCGTTGTACTAGACTAAGCTAAGCGAGAATAAGATTCACGGAGTTGATTTGATCAGGGAAATAGAAGAAATAGTGAAAGTAATTCGCGATAGTTTGAAAGCAGCACCGAATCGACAGAAATCTTACGCAAACTTGAAATGGAAAGATATTGAGTTTCAAATCGGGGATAGAGTGTTTCTGAAAGTGTTGCCGTGGAAAAAGATATATCGGTTTTGTCGAAAAGGGAAATTGAGTCTGCGATTCATCGGGCTGTATGAGATTATTGAGCGAGCCGGATCAGTTGCTTATCGACTATCTTTACCTCTAAGTTAGAAAAAATACATAATGTATTTCATGTGTCGATGCTTCGACGATATCGATCCAACCCTTCATATGTCATTTCCAGGACTAAGATTGAAATTCAATCAGATATGTCATATGTTGAAGAACCGATTCAAATTCTAGCTCGTGAAATCAAAGAGCTAAGAAATAAAAGAATTGCATTAGTGAAAGTATTAGGGCATCGACACGGGGTTGAAGAATCTACGTGGGAACCCAAGGATGCTATGAGAAATCAATACCCTAACCTATTCACTGGTAAGATTTTCGAGGACGAAAATCCCTAAGGGGGGAGAGTTGTAACAGCCCGATTTTCGCTAAATCAGAATAGTGGTTTCGGAACCACAAATTCAAGGTTAGAAAATTATTTTAATATTATTTTGGTATTTATAGCATGTGATTATATATGTGTGAAAGTTTCGTGATTTAATTTTATCGATTGGATGTCTGATTTAATAAAAGGACTAAATCGTTTAAAATGCAAAAAGTTGCATTCTAATTGTTTAAGTGCTTATTTGCTATGAATAATTAAATGTGAAGTCTTTATGTTGTGAATAGACCATGGAAAGTGGGAATTGACATGAATAGCCATCCATTACATGTTTTATTAATGTTTAAACAAAGGTCAATTAAGTAATTTGTGATTTAAGTTTAATTAAATTAAAACAAAACAAAATGGTGGCCATGTATCATCTTTTTGCACCGAATTTTGAAGAAAAAGAAAGCTATCATCAAGCTTTAGGGTTCGGTACCTTTAATTCTTAATTAAGGTATGAATTTTGTTCGGTTTTTGATGATTTTTATATTTCTATGATTGTTGCATCAAGTACTAGCTAGCCCATGCCCTAATTTTTGAGTTTGTTGATGATTTTGTGAAGTGCCATTGATGAATGTTTATGTTTTTAAATGTTTGATGATGAGATGGATATTTGTTGATAGATTATCATATTTTGTTAAGTGATTTTTGGTAAAAATACTATTTTGGGATTAAATTATGAAAAGTTCAAATTATGTGGTTGAAATGTGAAATAAATGTGAATGGGCTGCTAGGGGTACTATGGTAATTCGGCTAAGCATGTGTTTTGTTAAATTTTGTGTAATTTGTGTTTTTATAAAATAGTGACTAAATTGTGAAAAATGTGGAACTTAGGGGCTAAAGTGTAAAAATGCCCAAATATGTGTTTGTGGACTGAATTGTATGATTTGATGAATAAATGAGTTAATTTTGAATGTATATAGATCAAGAACAAAAGAAATCGGATTTAGATCGGGGAAAATCAAAGGTTATTGAATAATCGATCCAGTTCGTTTATCCTGAATACAAGGTAAGTTCATATGCAAATAAATGTCTTTAAATTGAATTATATATGTTTAATTATCTTTAAACTGCTATGAATGTTGAATGATTAAATACGAGCAAGAATCGACAGGGTTACAGTATCCGAAAGTCCTGTATGAGCCATAGTAATAGTATAGGATACGAATGTCATGACATTAGGATTAACGATATGTGGTTATGTGTAACACCATGTCTGGAACATTGGCATCATTATGTGATTATGTGTAAGAACATGTCTAGGACATTGGCATCGTTACTTGATTTCGTGTAAGACCATAGTTGGGCTATCGGCACCGATATGTGATAACATGTAAGACCATATCTGGGATATGGCATTCTACAAGCTATATGTGATTTCCGAGTATCCTTAACAATTCCAAAAGGTTCAGCGGGCAAAGTCAAGTCGAGAAAGAATGTGTGAATGAGTTAAGTGACTCAGGTACGTATGAGATTCATACAAGTATTGAAAAGGTAAGTATTTGATAAATTCACTTATGATATTGAATATGTATACATTGGAAAAGGTTTGTGAGCTTATATGTGTTTACCCATAGTTTGCCTATTGATGGAAATGATGTTGATTCATGTGGTACTGGTAAACCATAATTTATACATATTTTTACCCCATACTTGTCTTATTTTTGGATGAATATTCATTAGATTTAATGAATTCAATGCTCCTAATTTCATGTTTTATACTCAGGAGAGCTTAGGGAGTCGAAAAGAACGAGAAACGGGCCAAAAAGGGACAAAATGGGCCTACACGGCCTGGACCACCGCACACGGGCACATCCACACGGCCATGTGTGCTAAGCAGAACTGAACACGACCTGGACTATCAACCACGGGCGTGTCCTTGCCGACCCAAGGTTAATTCTATTCGGATAAGGGCTACCTGTGGGCCAAGAAAGGCATCTCAAAGCCTATATAAACACCCTAGGGGGCAACATAAAAAAAGGAGTCGACAGGACATCGAGTAGACGCCGAGTAGAAGGCAGGAAATACTCCAAGACAGCCGTCGGGAACAACTTAGGAGAAGGATCTCCATCAAGACTGAAGATCTCCCATCAAGTTCTTTAGAAGTTTTTGGGTTTTCTTATGTTTTGTTGTTTTCCCTATTTTAAGATGTTTCCCTCTATCAGTATGAAGTAAACCCCTTAAATACCTAAGGGGATGAAACCTAAGACGAATCTTATTATTATTTGATTTATAAGATAAATACTTGTTCTTATTCTTAATTGTGAGCTCTTATTCTTGTTTTGATAATTCAGGTTATTGATCCAAGTCGAATGTGCTTATTCAGTGGAGCAAAAGTCCATGTTTAAGAGTAGATCAACACAATTAAGCGGATTTGATTGCAACCCTAGAAATAGGGCAACGAAAATCTACCGAATTAGAGTCAAATCTAATAGGGGAATCCACAGATCGAGTTAATGCGATAATAGGGGTTTTAATTAGAAAGAGATTTCAATTAATCAACCTAGAGTCAATTGTTTTTAGTCTTGAAAAAGATATTAACATAAATCAGGGATTTCTACGAAATAAGTCAAGTGAATAAATCATATGAATCAAAAGTAATAAGTGAAGTCTAGGTGGATTCTTCCTTAGGTATTATTAAAAGTATTTTCCCAGTTTACTCTCTGTCACGTTCATAATTATTTAGTTAGTTAAATTTAGATTAAAAATAAATCCCCTTAATTACTAGTCTAGATAATAAAAAAAAGATAGTTATTACTAGTAATTTTAGTCCTTGAGGATACGATATTCTGGACTCATCACAACTATAATTGTTTGATAGGTGCGCTTGACTTTGTTGAAATAATAGTTAGTTTCAAGCCTATCAAGTTTTTGGTGCCGTTGCCGGGGACTAATATGTTAGAAACACTAAATTTTTATTACTTTAGCCATTTTATTTATTTGTAAATTATTTTTTATTTTTATTTTTAACTTTGCTAATTTTTCTTTTATTTGCTTCTGGCAGGTAATTTTAGTTTATGACTAGAAGAAACCCGTCAGGACCTTTGACTTTTGATAGTGATATAGAAGGTACCGTTTGTAGAAATCGTAGGGAAATAAGGCAAAGCCTACAATACATAGGAGAAGAGTAAGAGGACAATACTAATACTACTGAGAAGATGGCTGATAATAATCCGCTACCTCCTGTGGTTGCCACAAATCCGGTGAATCAAAATCCTGCTCCTCGTACTACGTATGATTATGCTAAACCTAATTTAACAGGAACTGAATCAAGTATTGTTAGACTTGCTATTACTGTAAATAATTTTGAGCTGAACCCTAACACTATTCAGATGATTCAACAGTTTTTCAGTTTGATGGTTTATAGGATGAGGATCTAAACAATCATTTGGAAAATTTTCTGGAATTTTGCGATACTTTCAAAATCAATGGCGTTTTTGATGATGTCATTCACCTTCGGTTGTTTCCCTTCCCATTGAGAAACAAAGCTAAACAGTGGTTAAACTCGTTACCACGAGGATCAATCACTACATAGGAACAAATGACCAAAAAATTTTTGTTAAAATATTTTCCGCCGGCTAAAATGGCTAAGTTGAGGAATGATATCTCTTCTTTTGTACAGATGGATATAGAGACACTATACGGTGCATGGGAGAGATACAAGGATTTTCTAAGAAGGTGCCCTCACCATGAGTTACCCTTGTTGCTACAGGTTCAAACCTTTGATAACGGTGTGAACCCCTCAACTAGGCAGTTGATTGATTCAGCCGCAGGTGGAACCCTAAATAACAAAACCCCTGAAGCGGCTTATGATTTTATAGGGGAGATGCCACTGAATAACTATCAGTGGCAAGTTACAAGGACAAAGCCAACAAAGGCCACCGGTGTTTTCAACCTCGACGCAGTAACCATGCTATCAAATCAGGTAGAACTTTTAAGTAAGGAAATTGATGGTTTGTGTGGTTCTTCGCAGGTACATCCACTGATGCAATGTGATACGAATGGAGGAATGAATAATACAGAATATCCATCATACAACCCTGGCATAGAAAGCGAACAGATGAACTATATGGGTAATAATTCTAGACCTCAAAATAACCCTTATAGGAACACTTACAATCCAGGTTGGAGGAATCATCCCAACTTCTCATGGGCTGACCAAGGAAATCAAAGACAACAACCCCTCCCAGGATTTCAACAGCAACCCTACCCACAAGAGAAGAAGTCGAACCTTGAGGAGATGCTAACAAAATTCATCGCGGAGTCAGAAACTCGTTTCCAAAACACTGAAACAGCACTCAAAAATCTGCAAGCATCGATTCAATGGCTCGAGAACCAATTAGGACAACTTGCTAAGCTGATCTTTGAACGACCACAAGGAAGCTTGCCAAGCAACACTAAAACTAATCCAAAAGAGTAACTTCATGCCATAACTGCTCACAAAAGTGAAGAGTTAGACAAACCAAACCCGCGGCAAGAAAATGTTGTAGAAGAAGATAAGGTTGAGGTAAACCATGATAAACCAAAACTGGTAATTACAGAGTACCAACCTCGTGTGCCATATCCCAATACGATGAAGAAAGACCGCACAGATGAACAATTCAGTAAATTTCTTAAACTTCTAAAGAAATTACATATTAAATTACCATTTCTTGAAGCTCTTTGACAGATGCCTAATTCAAAGAAATTTTTAAAAGAGCTTTTGACAAATAAACGGAAGTTAGACGATACGTCGCATGTGGAGCTAAATGCAGTGTACTCAAGAATTTTACAAATTAAACTACCACGAAAGTTAAAAGATCCATGGAGTTTTACAATTCTGTGCTTAATTGGTAGTTTATCTGTTAATAATGCTTTAGCTGATTTAGGGGCAAGCATCAATGTTATGCCTTATAAAATGTTTAAACAGCTAGGTCTAAGAAAACCCAAACAAACTAGGATGAGCATTCAATTGGCTGATTAAACTATTAGAGTTCCTAGGGGTATAATCGAGGATGTACTAGTGAAAATTGAAAAATTCATATTCCTAGTAGACTTTGTTGTTTTAGATATGAATGAGGATAATGATGTTCCTTTAATATTAGGACGGCACTTTTTAGCAATTGCTAGGACCATTATCGATGTTGATACAGGGGAAGTAACACTTCGTGTAGGTGATGACATGATTAAACTCAAAGCACGTGATTCTGATAGAATATTTAATGGTCAAGAGAATACAAGTCCTGTTAACATAAATAAACTTAACATTCAATCTTCTTTGTAGGAAATCTCTCGGGAAAAGATAACAGAGCCAAGGTCTAGTGTTCATATTGAGAATAAAACTGTTCATAAGGAACGAAGATTACAAATCGATGAACTTGATGAATGGTGGATACTCGAAAAACACGATGAACCAAAGCAACTCCATGTCAAACTTAAGGATGGGACAACTTAGTTTAAGATTGGGGATCAGGTATTGTTAAATAAAACAGAACCTTGAATCGCCATTTCAGACCTTAATGAAGAGATCCCTTTCATAGTACTGAATATCTTCCCATACGGAACAGTCGAGGTAACTAATCCTACATTCGGCACTTTTAAGGTAAACACCGCTCGACTCAAACTATACAGTGATCATAGAACTGATAGCAGGAGAAAGGAGTATCAACTCCTCAAACCACCATAATTATGCGAATGAAAGGTAAGTCTAGCTTAAGACTTTAAACGAGCGCTTCTCGGGAGGCAACCCGAGCACTAACCCATTAATTTTCATTTTTTTTAGCAGCTAACTAAAAACTAACCAAATAAAAGAAGCGCAGGCTTCTCTAACTAGACGGCCTTACACATGGGCGTGGCCATGGCCGTGTGGACACCACGAATAGGCACATCGGCGTGCTAGAAACTGTGAGAACCAAGGACGAAAAATCCCCAAACCACGGGAGGCAAAAAAAAGCCACGACCGTGCGATACGGCCGTGGTCGACACTGAGAAAGTAACACGGGTGTGCGACACGCCCGTGTCCCGAGGCCGTGGTCGACACTAATTAATCAACATGGGTGTGGCAACCTCTACACATGCGTAGGAGAAACGAACGAAGCACCACACGGCCGTGCAATACGACCTTGTTAATTAACACGCCCATGGCACACGGGCGTGGGCAGCAACCAGGTCCCTGATTCCTATTTTAAACCCCCTTCTTCTCACGTCTCCCCAAATTCTTCTTCTCCCAAACCCTAGCCACCACACCAGTTCCTTTTTCTATTATCTTTCTCCTTTCATTTTCTCTTTCCCCTTTTCCTTCATTCTTTCTTTCCATCATCATCCCCATGTTGAATAAGCGAAAAGATCCTAGCACGGTCTCTCCGTGCGCGACTACTCTACATAAGTTCATGCCAGCCGCTTCATTTACTCGACAAGACAAGGACTTTTGAGTCCATTTATTTTTTCTTTTTCTTTTATTTTCATTTTTAAATTCTTTCCTTTTATTTTTTCTTGTCTTTAACTTATATTATTATATTTTAATTTCTTTAATTTAGGTTCAAGGGCCTATTACGGAATGACCACACCACCACCGAAGTATCCACCACCCCTGCCCAACTTTACACTGTTTCTTTTCTTTGACTCCATCCAAAATTTAGGAAGTTTCACTTCTCTCTCTCTCTTATGATTTTCTTACTATATTGTCATTATTTATCTTTGTACATTGAGGTTAATGTACATCTTAAGTATGGGGAGGTTATTGATTTCATTACCAGAAAATCCCTTAATTTTGTCTTGTTCTTAAGTAAATTTTCTCATATTACTATTAAAATGAAACTTCTATTGATTTATGATTTTTTTTGATATGTCTTGGATTAAGTTATAGATAATTATGGATTGATGGTTTAAACTTTAAGACATTAGAGAATCAAGCATAATAAGTCTATTTTCAAAATTTAAAAATTTATTAGGTTGTTTCCCTAATCTCAAATATTACTTTGAAGTTTGAAATTTGCAAGGTTGACATAAAAAAAACCATAATTTCTGTGAGATTTTGAGCCTTTCAGAGCATATATTTTTCTTGCTCACTTTTTTAATTATGAGTGTGTTAATATTGATTTGTTATTCTAGAACTTTCTTCAATTATACATGTCGAGACCACACGTTTGATTTGATATACTGAGATGATAAAGGCACCTAGGAATTAACCCACTTACTCCACAAAAAGCCTACCCTCATAATTAACCCTTAGTAAACCCTTTTTAGCCTAATAAACCATTTCTTGACTCACCCACTAATATTAACCTAAAACCAAATTTTTAATTTCTCTAATCTTTTAACGTCCCTTTTTTCGAGATTTGAATTGAGCAGTTGCCTAATTATGTTCTCTATTTCAGTTGTTAAAGTTTTTTCTTATCATTGTATGTCCTTGTTCTTATTCTTAAAAAAATAAAAATAAAAATTGGAAATTTATTCATTATTAGTTTTAAGCTTGAACGATTAATGTCATGTCTTTAGAAGAAGCTCATGTTATTAGTGATAAGTTTACAATCAATGTAATTATTTAGTATTAGTTCATTTTTTTTCTAGTTAGGTAAATTATCAATTCGATCTCAATTCTAACCCTCTAATTCAGCCTTTATCCACACCTTTAAACCAAGCCCCATTACAACCCTTTGAAGACCGCTTGATTTGTGTATCATCTCATTTTATAGTGGTGGAGATTTGATTTTCATGCAAGCCTATGGGATTAACTCTTCATGTTTGACTTTTGAATGCTTAATTTGAACCTTAAACACCTTGAGTGATTTGAGTGAATCTTTAGTGAGGATGTCAATTCTTGTCGGTTTTGAATCAGAGGTAATTATTTAGGTAAGGGGAAACACATATGTTTTCGTGCTAGAAAAATTTATGACTTAGATTGTTTGAATCTTTAGGACTCTTTTAGTTAAATTATCAATGTATGAATTATCTATGAATTATGATGAAACATTATTGATAAGAATTATGAATTGAGGAAGTTAATTTTAATTGTGAGTTGAGGATTTTGCTTGAGGACAAGCAATGGCTTAAGTGCGGGGATATTTGATAAACCATAATTTATACATATTTTTACCCCATACTTGGCTTATTTTCGGATGAATATTCATTAGATTTAATGAATTCGATGCTCCTAATCCTTTAATTTCATGTTTTATACTCATGAGAGCTTAGGGAGTCGAAAAGAATGAGAAACGGGCCAAAAAGGGACAAAATGGGCCTACACGGCCTGGACCACCACACACGGGCACATCCACACGGTCGTGTGTGCTAAGCAGAACTAAACACAGCCTGGACTATCGACCACAGGCGTGTCACATGGGCGTGTCCCTGCCGACCCAAGGTTAATTCTGTTCGGAAAAAGGCTACTTGTAGGCCAAGAAAGGCATTTGAAAGCCTATATAAACACCTTAGGGGGCAACCTAAAAGGGGTGTAGATAGGACGTCGAGTAGACACTGAGTAGAAGGCAGGAAATACTCCAAGACAGCCGTCGGGAACAACTTAGGAGAAGGATCTCCATCAAGATTGAAGATCTCCTATCAAGTTCTTTAGAAGTTTTTGGGTTTTCTTATGTTTTGTTGTTTTCCCTATTTTAAGATGTTCCCCTCTATCAGTATGAACTAAACCCCTTAAATACCTAAGGGGATTAAACCTAAGACGAATCTTATTATTATTTGATTTATAAGATAAATACTTGTTCTTATTCTTAATTGTGAGCTCTTATTCTTGTTTTGATAATTCAGGTTATTGGTCCAAGTCGAATGTGCTTATTCAGTGGAGCAAAAGTCCCTGTTTAAGAGTAGATCAACACAATTAAGCGGATTTGATTGCAACCCTAGAAATAGGGCAACGAAAATCTACCGGATTAGAGTCAAATCTAATAGGGGAATCCACAGATCGAGTCAATGTGATAATAGGGGTTTTAATTCGAAAGAGATTTCAATTAATCAACCTAGAGTCAGTTGTTTTTAGTCTTGAAAGAGATATTAACATAAATCAGGGATTTCTACGGAATAAGTCAAGTGAATAAATCATATGAATCAAAAGTAATAAGTGAAGTCTAGGTGGATTCTTCCTTAGGTATTTCCTATCTCATATAAGTTGTTTAAAAGTATTTTCCCAGTTTACTCTATGTCACGTTCATAATTATTTAGTTAGTTAAATTTAGATTAAAAATAAATCCCCTTAATTACTAGGCTAGATAATAAAAAGATAGTTATGACTAGTAATTTTAGTCCTTGAGAATACGATATTCTGGACTCATCACAACTATACTACTATTCGATAGGTGCGCTTACTTTTGTCGAAATAATAGTTAGTTTCGAGCCCATCAGCTACTTTTATTTGTATATGGCTTACTAAGCTTTTAAATCTTACTTGGTGTGTTCTTTCCCTATTTTATAGATAATCGAAGCTAGCTCGGACTCGGGGATCATCAGGAACATTGTGACACTAACGATCAACTTGTTGGTACTTTTGATGCTTTGTAAATATGGTATATGGCATGTATAGGCTAGTGATATTATGATATGTTTTGGTTGTAATAATGGCCATGAGATTTGACTTATAAATGGTAAATGTATTAGTATGTATATATGAGTAATGGCTCATTTAGTTATGATTGGCAAGAATGTGGTTATGGTTATATTTGAATTTGGAAATTGATCTATAAGGTGTGATTGAAGTTGTTAGTTTGGTTAATTAAGTGCTTGTGAATTGATGTTTAATGATATAAGTATTTGAATAGGTAAATGATATGGAATTGAGTATTGAAATTGTTGAAATGAATATGGTATGATTATGTATTGATTGATGAAATTTGGCTGCATATTTGTGTCTTAAATTGATGTCATTTGAGCTTGTGTAGGTATGTACAAAAAGGGTGGCAAATTGGCTTTGCAAATGGCCTATTTTTGTCCACACGGGCATACGGTCATGCTACACGGCCGTGTGTCCCCTGGTGTTGAAATTGAATTGAAGTCAGTATGCTCCACACGGGGGTGTGACTGGCCGTGTGGCACAAGCTAGTATACCCCCTAAATGGCACACAGCCTAGCACACGGGCATGTGACTTGGCCGTGTTGCATAAGTCAGTATACCCTATAGGATTGGCACAGCCTAGCACACGGTCTGGCACATGGGTGTTTGTGGCCATTTCAAAGGGCACACGGTCTAGGCACACGAACGTGAGGTCAGCCGTGTGACCCAAGTCAGTATGTATGCCCTGTTTTCACACGGCCTAGGACACGGGCGTGTCTGGAGCCGTGTGAGGCACACGGCCTGTTCACACGGGCGTGTGACCCTGGTATGTTTGAAAAATTTCTAAGTTTTCGAGAACTTCCGTATGTTATCGGTTTAGTCCCAAACCATTTCTAAAGCATGTTCAAGGCCTCGTATGCCCTTATAAGGGACAATATGATTATGATTGAATGGTGATTGAGAATGGATGCATAAATGTATGTTGTATGTTGCGATTTGATAGGTAATGCCTCATAATCCTATTCTGGCGATGGATACGGGTTAGGGGTGTTACAACAACAACAATAACAACAACAACACACACACACACACACACACATATATATATCAATTGAAAGAATATAAGTACAATATAGTTACACGAACTTACCTCGATGATTTAACGTAGATATGGAGGCGATTAACCTGAAACTTTATCTTTGCCCCCTATCTAAAGCCATACGAGGTTTGTCTTGATTTAAATGAATAAATTTAGCTCAATTAAATATGTATTTTATTCAAATTTTTATTTTAGCAAAATTATAATTTTACCCCTATACTTTTTATTTCTTTTGAATTTAGTCCCTAGCTCATAAAAATAAAAATTCATGCAATTTAACCACAACCCATCATAGTCGAATATCAAATAGGTCCTTATCAAGTCCTATATTTCATTATTTCACAATTTCACCATGTAGAATTTTCTATTTTTCAATTTAATCCCTTTTTGACAATTTCACCAAAAATCACTTAACAAAAGTTGTTTATCTAACAACAACTAATCATTTTCTTTCATAAATCATTAAAACTCATATATATTCATAAATGGAAAACCCTAATAGTTTAACAATTTCACAAGTTAGTCCCTGGGCTAGCTACATTAAGCTATAATGATCTCGAAAACATAAATGTAACACCCCTTACCCGTATTCTACGCCGGAACAGGGTACGAGGCGTTACCGGACTTATACGCAAGCAATCATACAAAATCGAAACATGAATTTCCATCAAAATTTAAAACTTTTAATATACTTTCATATCGTCCCTATTACGAGCCTATGAGGCCCAAAACATACGTTGGGAGTGGTTTGGGACTAAAGCGAGAACTTTGGAAACTTTTGGGAAATTTAAAAAAATTTTCATATAAAAAGGGTCACATGCCCGTGTGGGTTCGGGACACGCCCGTGTGACCCTAAGACACGCCCGTGCTTTAGGCCGTGTTCAAAATAGGGAGCATTCTGTTTATGATGTCATCATCAAATTTAGGTCACACGGCCAAGTCACACGCCCGTGTGCTTAGGCTGTGTGATCGATTATATTTTCATAATTTTTCGTAACATAGGTGCAGACTTCACACGACCAGGGAACACGCTCGTGTTCAAAACTATGTCGTCCACACGGCTGAGCCACACGCCCGTGTCTCTGCCCGTGTGCTCATTACTGAGCATTCTATTTTGCAACAATTGAGGTGCAAGGGACACACGGCCAGAACACACGCCCTTGGGGCAAGCTGTGTGTCTACCCATGTGGACAAAAATAAGGCTATTTACCAAGCCATTTTGCCACCCTTTCTTGCACCAACCTATACAACAACAAGCAACACAAATTCAAGTATATATACAACCAATTCAGCCACAAACAAGTCATCCACACATCAATTACATGCTATTTCCTATCACACACAACATCTCATACTTATCATCTTAAACCATGCAAAATCCACATTCATGAAAGACATCTTCACATTCATATATAGTTAACCAGTATTAGCCAATTCCAATGGCCATTTACAAAATGAATCATCAACCAATATAAGCCAACACATTTGACCAAATCAATTATGACACATACCAAAAAGACCAAGTCCCTATACATGCCATAACTCAAAATAATGTAATCATAAGTACCAAAATGTTAAGTTGATAGTGTGAATGGATCTTTGACAGTCTTCGATCCCCGAGCTGGCTTGGCGTCACTATAAGACAAGGGAAAAAGAAAGGGAGTAAGCTTTAAAGCTTAGTATGTTCCTATGCAAATAATAAGCATCATAAACACACTTTAACATATACTCAACATGAAATAAATTAACATAAATGTCATTTTAAATCTCCTAGTCAAACTTGGCATAGATGATATTAAAACCTTAATCTCGTAACTTACTCAATCAAACCAAACTAAGGGTTTATCACATATCAAGCTTATTAAGCATGACTTTTATGTACATACATGTACTAGCTTGTAACTTACCATGATCTTTCACAACATACCACAGTCTTTCTCAACTTTAACATTATCGTTAAGTTTCCCGTTGAACCACTTGGAATACTAAAGGATACTCGAAAATCTCACACACATAGTACCATACCAATGCCATATCCCAGATATGGTATATGGGATCTCGTATCGATGCCAATAGCCCAGTTATGGTCTTACACGAAGTCTCATATCGATGCCGTATCCCCAATATGGTCTTACACGAAATCTCATAACAATGCCATATCCCAGATATGGTCTTACACGTAATCTCAATAACCCTAATGCCATTACATTTGTATCCTATCTATTCCTAAGGTTCAACCGGGACTTTCTCACTTATCGAACTTTATCAAATTCAGTCAAAGAGTAAATTACAATTCATACAATAATAATACAAGTAAAACATAAACAATAATGCATCATTTACATACGAACTTACCTAGGTACAAAAATAGTAGAATAGGGATTTAATCGTCAAACACATTATTCTTTCCCTGATCAAGGTCCGAACCTCGTTTCTCTTGATATGTAATAGAAAATTTAGATTATTTAATAATCACATTACTCAATTCAATTCAAAAGTCATATTATAGAAAAATTACATTTTTGCCCCTAAACTTTGACATATTTACACTTTTTCCCCTAAGCTCGAAAAATGAAATCTATTTAATTTATTCGATTCCCAAGCCTAGTCGAACCTCTTTTATACTTATAATAGTCCACATTTTTCATTTAATCACACTTTTACACACATTAAAATCTTTTTACAAATAGGTCCTTTTTGTCAATTTTCACCAAAAATCATGTAGCAAAAGTTGTTTATTTAACAATAAACTTGCATAATCTACCATTAGACATCAAAATACATGCATGACCATACTTCAAAATAATAGTAGAAATAGGTAAACCGGGTTATAACGATCTCAAAAACATAAGGAGCATTAAAACGGGGCTAGGATGCACTTACAATCAAGCTTGAAAGTTGGAAAAACCCCAGCTATGGCTCCTTAGAATTTTCGGCACAAGCATGGAGAAGATGAGCAAATTTTTGACTTGATTTTCCCTTTTTAATCTTTTAATTGCTAAATGACCAAAATGCACTTAATGCCTTTCTTTGAAATTTTACCTATCTATGTCAATTTTTGTCGATAAAAATAGAAATTGGTCAAATTGCTATTTAAGACCCTCTAATTAAAAATCCATGGCAATTTCATGCTCAAAGCTTCTAGAATGTATATTTTGCAACTTATTCAATTTAGTCCTAAATTTCGAATTAGTCACTTTATGCATAAAATTTCTTCATGAAATTTTCACACAATCATGCAATAATGCTATAGAACTCAAAATGTTCATAAAATACTTATTTCTACTTCAGATTTGTGGTCTCGAAACCACTATTCTGACTAGACCCAAAATCAAGATGTTACAATAGAAATAATTAAAAACGAAACTAAAATACATACCATGCACCCAAAGACACCATGGCCGAACCTAGGAATCTTTCATGGTTTCTTTTTCTTTGAAATTTCGATTGAAGAGAGGTAAAAGATGATAGCTTGATTTTTTATTATTTAATTTGTCATTTATTTACCATATTACATATATAACCTTTAAAAACATTTATAATTTTACTTATACTTAGCCATCATATTTCACTATCAACATTTATAGTCTAATTACCACATAAGGACTCAAAATTTAAGGTTCTATAGCTATTTAATACCTTTAGGTACTAGAACTCAATTTTTGCACTTTACGTGATTTAGTCTTTTTTTATCAAATTAAGCATGTAAACAATAAAATTTCTTAACAAAATTTTTATATGATAATACTATCATGCTGTAAGAAATAAAATAATAATAAAATAAAGATTTTGATGTCAAATTTGCAGTCCCAAAACCACTGTTCGGATTTCACTGAAAACGGGCTATTACATGAGACATGAGGGGCGGAACCAAGATATTGTCTGCAATCTATCTAGTTGAGGGTATTCATTGTGGTAAAAATATTAACTCAGTAAATTGAAGTGCTAATGAGACCCCTATGGAATTGCTAGAGGTACAACAGTCTGATATCAAGCCTTTTAAGTTATTAGTCGGGCTACCACCTATGAGAGAGGTAAGTTGTGCATCTAACTTTGTGGGACAAGTGGTGATACGACTAGGCAGTCAAAATGAGTAATTGTTATGAGCAAGGTACATCTCAAACACTTTTCAAGTGTGTTACATTATGACTTACTATTGGCTTGGTAAAGACACAGGGGCCTTTTCAGATATTTGAAGTAGGTAAGCCGAGAGGCTTATAAACCAGAATTAGCGACAATATTCAAGGTTCACCTAGTGTTCAATGTAGGTGTGCGAAAGTCTTTTCATGAGGATCAAGGGGATCCTAATCAATGCAAGTCACAATGTGGGGAAGTAAAAGCAATACGCTCTTATGAATGAGATGTACAAAATAGAGAAACATTTTGAGCGAGATGGAAACAAAGACATAAGACCATGCAAGTGTTCTGAGGGAGGGAACTACCCGATAAAGAGACTAGTTGGGAATCGAAAGAGGCGTTGAGGTAGTTTCAAGATGAGTTAGACCAGTTTCATTTCGAGGATGTGACAAGGGCATCATGAGAATGGATGGGGGAGAAGTCACGGACCGCAGATTAAATCATGTAACCATTGCACACAGAATCGCCTATAGAGGTCAATTGATAAAATGAGGCTCATTTAACCCCACATGAATTGGATTGATTCGTAGAACACAAGCTCATCTACTTGAAGCTTTAGTGGCTTAGTGAAACACTCCTGTAAAACTAGAGTTACCATGGTGAATATGGTAAATCCTAAAGGATAAGATTGTTCAGTGTTTAATTCCCTTAAGACTCTCATCTTATAGATAGATATCAATTTTAATCGTTGATGTAATTTAAACTGTACCGTAAGATTTTAGGGAAACTTAACTATAAATAGAGGTCTCCCCTAATTTGTAATCACTCGGTTTATTCCATTCAGAGTAATTGAATACTTTTGAGAGCATTCAAACATCTTGTGTGTTTTTATTTTCAGTGTCGTAGAGAATTTCTTTGAGAATTCTCACCTTTTGAAAGTTAAGTTGACTTAGGTGGATTTGAAGCAAAAAAATCACCTAAGGTCGCGTGGTTTGCCAGACCAAAATTCTAATCCCGTAACTTATACTTAGCTTAGTTTGCAAGAAAGGTTTAAAACTTCAAAAACTTTGGGAATAAGATTGTACATGTATATTGCAAGCTACTAGCGCTTCTTCAAGCTTATAGGTAAGTATCTTTTCACATCTATTTATAATTATAGTGAATATCAATGATGGATAAAATATAAATCATACTATCGGAACTGTTAGATTAGATTATGTTGTGATCGCTATTTAAATTCTAACAATTTTTATTGAAAAATAGAAACAGGTCCAAATTTATTGTTAATAAAAACTTACACAATACAAATAATTTTTCGACTGAATTCTTCCAACTAATTGATTAAATAAAGTTACGGAGTGTCCCAAGTTGGCGGCCTGAGGCAAGTGGTGTTTAATGGCACACACGCTAGTTCCAACAGGCTGTAATTGTTAGTAAGAACCCAATCGATAGGAGCGTAATGACATAAATTTAAATATTAGGGAAAAAGATGGTACCCTTTTGTTGGAGAGAATGAATGAAAATGATTGAGACCCACTTGGGAAAAAGTTTACGACTTAATGGAGAATGAAAGGAATTTGGAGGGAAAAAAAACAAAGGCTGCTTAGTGGTGAGTGATGTTGTCAACACGCATGCTTTAACAATGGATTATGGAGTAATTCCTTAACTAGTGGGAGAGTAGAAAATGATAACTCTCTTTACAAATTCCATGCTACAAACTATATCTATATATGTTATATGGATTATTTATTTTTTCTCTTTACAAATTGTTTGCAAAACAGTTTAGCAAAGATATTTCAAAGCTAAAGATAGAGAGCCATAATAATATATGCTAAATATATTGTTCTTTTGCCTGTTGCTTTAAGGATATGGAAGATCATTTAGACCCAAGGTGCTACGTATGCCTCAAGATTTTTTTTTATTTTTTTAATGGTGTTATTAATTATGTCAGCTTGATGAATTCTTAAGCTGATCTACATTATACAACAGAGAAAGAACCCATGTGTTTCACTTTCAAGAGTGTCTATTGTATTTTTGAGGTGATGGCAATAATAATATCCCATTTTAAAATGCATGCATATAATGGCTTGGAATTTCAGGTTGTCTAATGCTTTTCATGAGACATTGAAGATGAAATTATGTCAGCATGATGATGAATATGGTCATCTCTAATACTAAAAGATAAATAAACAAATAAACAAGAAAATGATTAATATATAATGAGGTATTTGAAATTGATAATTTGTACCTATTCTTTTAGATTTAATTGGTGTTTAAACTTAGAAATGGTAAGTCAACTTGGTATTTAGTTTTTAGGTACTTGACTAACACTATTAAAATAGGTTGACATGACATTGATGACAATTCTTTATTTTGGCATGTGTCAAAATATGAGGTCACCACGTGTCACCATACTATTGGTCATCAATGCCATATCAGTGTCATGTTAGCTTTTTCTTTTTTATTATGGTGTTAGTTAGGTACTTAAAAAAAGTATCAAGTTGACTTATGGTTTCCAAATTTAAGTACCAATTAAGTTCAAAATTTTTTTGGATTACATTAAGGACGAGTATGTGCTTTAGAGTGGCTCACTCTCTTAACAATGGAGGTTTTGTCTCCCTATTTTTAAGAGAACCAAAGAAGTTCAGAGTTTCAATAGGAGTACCTATGTCCACCAAGGAAATGTTTTACTATTTTGATCTTGGTGAGGTTCAAACTCATGCCCTTAAAGTATATTAGTCGGTAAAAGCACTACCACTTGGCTAAGGAAATATTTTTTTTATCATTTTGGTTTTGAGGGGTTCGAACTCATGCCGTTAAAAGATCTTAGTGGATAAAAACATTGCCATTGATGGATCTAAATGCTCCTATTGAAATTCCATGAAACTCTTTAGACTATTCTTGAAGTAGAGAGACGAAACCTCTACTATTGAAAGGGTGAAATACTCCAAAATAGATAATAACCCAACAAAATATCTCAAAAACAAGTAAAACCCATATCAAATTTCATTTTAGGTTCATGAAATTAATTTATAATGGTTTCTCAACAACATTGTTATTTTATTAAAGATGAGCTAAGAACTTTATTAAAGAAATAAACTTTGGCTTATTGTTTTTGTAATTATATATCTCCTTATTGAAAGAAAGAGGATTCCTCTTGGAACTTAAGGAATTCAACTATTAACGCATGAAATTATAGTCTTTCAACTGTTCAACCATAGAGAAAAAAAAAAGAAAGAAGAGATTCCTTTCTTATTCTTCATTTACTTATTACCACACAAATAAGGATTTGAGTTTTACCTGAAATATACTTTTATTATGTGGTTCCGAGACATAGTCCAAAGAGGCCACCAAGGTCGTCGGCTGACATGGCGGCGCACCAGTTTATGACACTTTTTGCTCTCAATGGTTCACCCGCATAGCCATATGTGGAATTCTCTTTCTTCACCAAATTATATATTGGTGAGATAAAATTCTTAAAGTTAATTAAGTAGACATTCTAAATTTATGATCTTTAATTTTAAATTGATTTTCAAGTTTTAAAGTATTCTAACTATATTCTTAAACTTTCAAAGTTATATTAATTATATCTTTTTATCATTAAAACCATCAATTTAATCATTAAATGATAAATTAGATCTTATGTTTCATAATTTAAAATGATAATTTTAAAGAAAAATGAATATAATAAAATAGTTGTAATAAAAATTTTGGTTTTGAGATTTTCAAAGCTATTACAGAAACTTTATCATTCATACATTTTTTTTTTTAGTTTAACTTTACTTTTAGTTTTTATTGTTAAAAGTTATGCGACAATGTTTTACTTTCAATTTTACATTTTAAATTATATCACATAAGTTTTGACATGTCATTCAATGATTTAATTAATCATTTTAATAATGGAAGGACCTAATTAATATAACCTCGATGGCTTGAGGATGTAATTAGAACGTTTTGAAGTTTGGGGACTAATTTAGAATGTGACTCATAGTTTGGGGGTGTTTGGTGCTATTAACTCAATTCTAAAATTATTCATAAACTTCTTTTGGTAAAACACTTTTCCTGTCTCTCTTAATTTTAATATTAAGCAAACTAGTCTCTCTAAAAAAACCAAAACAATTTAATCTATGTAAATTTCGAAAATAAGCAACTAAAGGATAATTGATCACGAAAAGTAATGCTTTTTGTTAATTGTACATAATCTAGATTGACATAATAACAAATTAGGTATAAAAAATTATCTCTATCAATTTGGTCCTTATTCTAAAAAAAAATGTCTAAGAAATGTATACAATTTTTTAAAATCTAAAAAATATATAAAAATATAAAAACTTTAGCTTCGAAATTTTATATATATATATATATAGATAGATAGATAGATAGATAGATAGATAGATAGATAGAATGTGTAAATTTTGAGGGCTAAATTTGTTATTTTACCAATCAAAATGTTTAAAATTGACTAACAACATTGATGTTGTGATTAACTGTCCCATAGATGCTTATTTTTTAAATTCAGAGGGATTAAATTGCTTCGATTTTTTTGAAAGAGACAAAATTGCTCAGTATTAAAATTGAAAAGTACTGAAGTGGTCCTTTTACCAACTTTTTTATTATCATTTAAGTACAACTTACACACCTACACATGTACATTACTACATTATCACTTGTTAAACTTGCGGATCGATCCAAAGTCTTGGGAATAAGGTGAGCACCCTTGCCCAATAGGCCTAATGCTAGGGTTCATTATCCATAAACTTGTTTACCCTTAAATATATGGATATTACTTACTTAAACACACTTGAATCCAATAGTTCCAAATTGTTGTAATAGTAATGGCATCTACTAAGGTAATACTCTTAGAGCTTTTTAAGCTTAATTAACTAGGCTTAGGATTGAGCTTAGTTTAGTTCAATTAGGGGGTTTGGAATTTTTTTTTTGAATAGTCTATGATAATTTGGTTCACTTCGGTTCATTTAGCAATATTTTATACTAGTTTTGTGTTGGGTAAACTACACCTAATGTCACTAAACTATTAGCAACTTTATATTTTCCTTACTCAACATCAAAAAGTTACAATATGATCATTGAACTATTTCAAAGTTTTCATTTAAATCATTGAGTTATTAAAATTGTTGCTATATAACCGTCTCTGTTCGCACTGCCTATACCAATTAAAAAGCTCTCACTCCCTTCCCTTCTACAGGTCAATTTTTTTTCATGAAATAACTTTGAACGTCACAAATTTGAGAATCAAAATACAAACAGCTTTCTTCTCTAATATCTGACATTGACAGCTAGATTGACTTAGATTTAAGGTATATTCTTCTACTCATCGATGGGTATTGATCTATCGTATCAATCATCAAATCATAATTTGGGGTACACTAGCCAGACTTTAAAAAGAACTTAACAACTCAATGATTTGGATAAAAACTTTCAACTAGTTTAGTGACTTAAATGAAAAGTTTTGAATAGTTTAATGACCATTTTGTAACTTTTTGAAGTTAAGTGACCAAAACGTAAACTACTAAAAGTTTAGTGTTCTTAGAAGTAATTTTCCCCTTTTGTATTCTTGAGTTTTCGAAGTTTATTTTGATAACATGAATAATAGATTTTTTTCTTAACCCTACCAAGAATACTATAAATTAGGTTTATTGCCATGTCTACGATACAGATAGCTGACACATCACCTTCATGTCACATAAAAGAGTTAATTGTTCAAAACATCCCCAAACTAAGGGTTAGATCTTAAATTGATAGCTAAACTTTAAAATGTTCTAATTAAATCTCTAAACTATTATACTTATTCCAATCAAGTCCTTCGTTAGCTATGTCGTGACATGTGTCACCATCTATTTGCGACCTTTTTTTATACTTTATGCTTTTCCTTTTTGTTCATTACTTTTTTTATTCTTTTTCTTTTTTATATAAATAATGCAAGTGCAAATAAATAATATTTATATTAAAATTAATTTGCTTTTAGAATTAATAATCAATTAAAAAATTATTTATTTGTATTAATTTTATATACATATTTTTAATTCCCTATTTTCCTTTATATAAATAAATATAGGAAACATATAATAATTCATATGCTAATTTTTATTACCTTATAATAAATAATTTATTAAAATATATCCGTTAATATTAATTTTATAAAAATATATTTTATTTTATTTATTTATGAATACAATAATTCTATAAAATTACTATACCAATTGAGTTACCAGCTATTGATGCGCCATTGGTTGCTATACCAACTACTTCAGTTTCTCTAGCTGAAATTGCTTCTTCAAGTGTCTTATCATCAATATTCCAACTGTTATACCAGTTGAGATACCGAAGTAGCTGAAGCAGTGTCTTCAATGACATGGCGAAGGCAATGGTCATCCTCTGGTTACAAGGAGCAAGGCTGAGGTTTTTAAACCCAAGAGTTATCTTGCAGAAGGCAAGTCTAATGGGCATTTAAATATCTAAGATGCTCTGCGTAGTTGTCATTGGGCTGGGCTGAGGCTGTCAAAGCTGAGTTGGGAGCTCTTTGGCATAATGACACATGGACACTTGTTTCTAAGCCACCATAGGAAAATTATGGGTTGCATGTGGCTTTTCAAGATAAAGCACAATCTAGATGCAACTGTTTCTCAGTACAAAGTGCGGTTGGTGACTCAAAGATATTATCACACAGCAAGATATGATCTTTAGGAGTTGCTTAGTCCTGTGGTAAAAGCGAATACGGTTCGTACTATATTGGCATTAGCAGTCACAAACTACTGAGAGTTGAGACAAGTGTATGTCAAAAATGCATTTTTGAATTGGGAGTACTTCCAAACGTATCAACGTTCAAATTGTGAATCCTACCCAAAAGATATAAAATAAGCTGTGTCAGCAAGTATATGGATTAATTTGTAATATAGTTACAACAAAGTAGGTGACTACTCCAAAGATCATACCTATCGAAACCATTTTTTTTGAAAAACGGCGTCGACTTTAAAACGAAAATGGAGTCGCCACCAATCTTTTTTTTCGAGGTGTGATCAAATTACCTTGAGATTGATCATTAAAACATTTCTATTTATTAAAACAATGATTCTGGCCTATAAAATTCGAGAAAATGGGTTCGGGAGTCGGTTACGCACGAGGAAGGATTAGCACCCTCATAACGCTCAAAATTGGTACCGAATTGATTGATTAACGTCTTAATGTCAAAATTTTAAAAATATTTTAAAATACGATCCTCTTTATTTAAAAGAAGACTTGAATAAATTAAATTGGATGCTGAGACCCGCTTATTTCGAAGAAGTAAAATGTCATGCCCAGTGAGTTAGGATACGGTATTTCGAATCCTCGAAACTAAGCTTGTCTTTTGACTTTTAAAACACGTACATTTAAATTTAAGAAGGATATTCGGTTATTTGGGTCAAATGAAAAATCGGAACCCGGTAAGTTAGGGCACAATTTCTCAAAATTCCAAATACAGAATACTGCCTTTGTAACATCCCGAAATAAGGCCTAAACGGAACAGTGATTTCGGGACTACAAATCCGATGTTGAGAAATTTATTTTATTTATATTTTTATGGTCTACAATTTCATGAAATGATTTCGTGAAAATCTCATTCGAAAATTTTGACGTTTGGGCACTCAATTTAGTCAAAAGGACTAGATAGTAAAAATTGCAAAAGTTGAGTTCTACATGTTAGAGGTGTACAATTGTTATGAAATTTTAAATTGGAGTTCCTTAAATGATAATTAGACCATTGATTAAGTTGGTGGACAAAAATGGATATGGACGGGTACGTTTCAAAAGATTTTTTTAGGGGCATTTTGGTAATTTAGTGAATTAAATGAATTAAAAACAAATTTTAAATGCCAAATATGTCCATCTTCTTCATTAGGACGAAATTACAAGGGTTCTCCATATCTAGGGTTTGTTTCAAGCTTCCAAGCTCCATAACCCCGAAAAACGAGATTTGGACCTAGAACGGGAGGAAAATTGAAAATCAGGAAAGTTGGTAAAATGGCCGTTTTGGTATCGAGGTAAGTTCATATGTTTAATAAGCATTTAATGATGCAAGTTTGAATGTTAAATTTAAATTTTAGTTATGAATACTTTAGTATTGATTTTCCAATATAATTATAATGTTCGATATTGACTCAACATTTTAATGGATGAATTGGTAAAATGTTGAAAAGTGGGAATTCCCTGTTGAACCTTCGGAATAGAAAAGATACGAATGAGGTAGCTAGGTCACATGTGTGGTGCTAAGTGCAGGCCACTATGTGTACAAGAGAGCTACGAGATGGTTTTAGGTCACGTGTGTAGTACTAAGTGCAGGCTACTACGTGTACTAGATGGATAGGTCGCATGTGTAGTACTAAGTGCAGGCTACTATGCGTACCCGATAGTTTCGATCACATGTGTGGTACTAAGTGCATGCCACTATGTGTAAGTGATGGTTTTGGTCACATGTGTAATACTAAGTGCAGACTACTATGTGCACCAGATAGCTTCGATTACAAGGGTGGTACTATGTGCAGGCCACCGTGTAACATCCTGAAATTGGGCCTAGTAGGATTGGGCCCATTGGGCCTTGGGCATAGGAGTGTTTAAAATTTTTGAGAACAGGAGAATGACATTATTTCAAGTTGGACTTATTAAGAAGATGATTTTAGAAAGTTACCGGATTCTATGAAGTTTCGAGTTCAAGTTGGGCCTTAGTAAAATTTTGTGTTTAAGCCTAATAAGGAGAGATAGTAAGTGGCATCAAGGCTTATGGAAATAAAAGAGTAAATTGCTAGCATAAATGAGCATATGGCAAGGAGGTTATGGCATCAAGTGAAGTACCTTGAGGGAAGAGGTTCAAATCCCATTGTGTGCAAATTTTGACTATTATTTTTGTACTTCCTTCCATGGTTGTAATTATGGTAAGGTGGACTTATTAATTATGAAAAGGTATGGTAAGGAAGAAAATAAGGAAAAAGAAAGGAAAAAGAAATAAAAGAAAAAGGATAATAAAGAAGTGGGAAAATAATAATGATGGAATTTGGAATAATGGAGTAGGTGAGAAAAAAAGGAATGATGGAGAGTGATTTGTTGAAAAAGAAAAAAAAAATATAATGATGAGATTTGAAAAGAATGGGGTAGGTGAGAAAAAAAAAATGCATGGAGGGTGTAATAGCCCGATTTAGGGGATAGTCGGAACAGTGATCTCGGAATCACTAAACTGAGGATAGAGAAAATTATTTTCATGTTATTCTATGGGTATAACATGTTTATAAATATGCATGAAATTTTTGGTGTCTCAATTTTAGCGATTGAGGGCTTAATTTCGAAAAAAGGACTAAATCGCATAAAGTGCTAAAGTTTAATTTTATTTGCTAGAAGTGCCAAATAGCTATGGATTAGAAATTGGAGGTCCCAAATGTACAATTTGTCCTTGTCTAAATGAGTAGGCCGGCCATAAAAAAAAATATAGGGACAAGGGCATTTATTTTGGTCAAAATTGGTGGTATTGGTAGGTAAAATGAATAAAATAAGATGATATAAGCAAAAGTTATCATCTTTTCTTTTATTCTCCTTCACCAACAAAAAATATCAGCCATGGGAGGGCTTTGAAAGCTTGAAAATTTCAGCAACTCATTTTCTCTTCAAGTAAGTGATTTTGATGGCTTTAGTTGATAATTTTTGTATTTTTGGAGTCCTCAAAGCTTAAGCTAGCTAATGAGGGGACTAATTTGTAACATGGTTGAGAGTCTAGGGACTTTCCATGAGAGATTTTATGCTGGTTACAAGGTCTAGAAGTACTTTATCAAAGGCTCAATCGAAAACCTATCCCTCGTAAGAAGTAACTCGGATTTTTGGTGCCGCGGAGAGCATCGCGTTACGGGTTCCGAATAAGGTGTGTAATCTCATACCCTTCCATATACATATCTAAAATGGTGTGTAACCTCACACTTCTCTGAAAGTTTGTATGAACTATGCTGTTAATCGGTCGAAATACCGAAGAAAACTAAAAACCGGCATCCGTAATCACTCGGGTGTGCATATGATCGTAGTGGTAATCGTATTTCGTAATAAACCAGTTTCGGTTAGAAGCAGTGACGTGTTTTTGAAAAATCACTAAAAATAGGAGAAAAGGAATTAGAAAGTGAATAAGATATCAAATTAAAGCTTGCTGTGTCTATTTTAATATGGAAGAAACGGAGAAGGAAAAGAAATTTTATATTCTGAGATATCTTTATTTACTGAGACTGGTTCTGATTAACTTCGGGGTTCACTTATCTGTTTTTGAAAAATCATATAAAATTGCACAAAGTGAATTATGGGTTATAATTTATATTTATGGATTCCTTATTGAGTCTATTTTCAAGAGAAACAAGTTGCAGTAGTATATGAAAACTGTACAGTGAGATAATTGAAATTAAGTTAAGAGAGGTCAGAATTGCTGGACAGTGAAACAAGGGAAAATTTAAGGAATAAACTGTACTAAATGGATAGGCTAAAAATTCTGGAAAAATTATAGTAAGAAGATACATGAGTCTAGTTTCAAGGAAATTTTACGGATCTAGATTTCGAGTTTTCTAACTCGAGTTATAGCCAATTTAGTCAGTATGACACAAATGGACAGTTTAAATTTTTATGCCCCAAATTACTAGTTAAGTTTTAGTTGCGAAATTACCCCGTTTGGGCCTAAAATAGATTTTGACCCAATAGTTCCGTAGAGACCCAAATAGAGTTCTGTATCACTCGAGGCGATAGTGAATCTTCGGAAACACCGTTAAATATGAAATTACCGAATTACCCTTGGAGGGTAAATTACCGAATTACCCTTAGAGAGTAAATTACCAAATTACCATTGGTGGTTAAAACTACTGAATTACCCTTGTAGGGTAAATTACCAAATTACCCTTAGAGGGTAAAATTACCGGATTACCCATGGTGGTTAAAACTACTGAATTACCCTTGGAGGGTAAATTACCGAATTACCCTTGGAGGGTAAATTACCGAATTACCCTTGGAGGGTATATTACCGAATTACCCTTGGAGGGTATATTACCGAATTACCCTTGGTGGGTAAATTACCGAATTACCCTTGGTGGGTAAATTACCGAAATACCCTTGGAAGGTAAGTTACCGAAATACCTTTGGGTTTCGAAATTATCGAAATACCCGTGGAGGGTAAATTATCGAAATACCCCTCGGTTGTAAAAAATTACCAAAATGCCCTTGGAGGGTAAATTACCAAAATACCCCTGGGTTGCGAAATTACCGAAATACCCTTGGAAGGTAAGTTACCGAAATACCTTTGGGTTTCGAAATTATCGAAATACCGTGGAGGGTAAATTGTCGAAATACCCCTCGGTTGTAAAAAATTACCAAAATGCCCTTGGAGGGTAAATTACCAAAATACCCCTGGGTTGCGAAATTACCGAAATACCCTTGAAAGGTAAGTTACCGAAATACCTTTGGGTTTCGAAATTATCGAAATACCCGTGGAGGGTAAATTGTCGAAATACCCCTCGATTGTAAAAAATTACCAAAATGCCCTTGGAGGGTAAATTACCAAAATACCCCTGGGTTGCGAAATTACGGAAATACCCTTGGAAGGTAAGTTACCGAAATACCTTTGGGTTTCGAAATTATCGAAATACCCGTGGAGGGTAAATTGTCGAAATACCCCTCGGTTGTAAAAAATTACCAAAATGCCCTTGGAGGGTAAATTACCAAAATACCCCTGGATTGCGAAATTACCGAAATACCCTTGAAAGGTAAGTTACCGAAATACCTTTGGGTTTCGAAATTATCGAAATACCCGTGGAGGGTAAATTGTCGAAATACCCCTCGGTTGTAAAAAATTACCAAAATGCCCTTGGAGGGTAAATTACCAAAATACCCCTGGGTTGCGAAATTACCGAAATACCCTTGGAAGGTAAGTTACCGAAATACCTTTGGGTTTCGAAATTATCGAAATACCCGTGGAGGGTAAATTGTCGAAATACCCCTCGGTTGTAAAAAATTACCAAAATGCCCTTGGAGGGTAAATACCAAAAACCCCTGGGTTGCGAAATTACCGAAATACCCTTGGAAGGTAAGTTACCGAAATACCTTTGGGTTTCGAAATTATCGAACTACCCGTGGAGGGTAAATTGTCGAAATACCCCTCGGTTGTAAAAAAATTACCAAAATACCCTTAGAGGGTAAATTACTGAAATACCTTTGGGTTGCGAAAATTTCCGAATTACCCTTGGTAGGTAAAATTTCTAAATTACCCTTAGAGAGTAAATTCTCGAATTACCCTTAGTGGGTACGATTACTGAATTATGAAAATGCCCTTACGGGCCAAGTTACGAAAATGCCCCTAATGGGCTGAATTACGAAATGTCCCTATGGACCAAACTACGAAATACCCTTTATGGGCCAAAATGTTATATTTGCTATATGGGCCAAATGTGATATTTGTTATATGGGCCAAATGTAAAATTTGCTAGATCGTTTAATGGGCCAACTTGTGTTATGGGCCTTATGTTGAAATTATTCTATAAATATTGTTTGTATATGCATACATGATTGCATGGGTTGGGATAATTGATGAAGAGAAGAAAGGCCTGTTGCCAAAATCTAGTTCGGTGGCTCTGCCACAATATGAAAGGCCTGTTGCCAAAATCTAGTTCGGTGGCTCTGCCACAATATGAAAGGCCTGTTGCCAAAATCTAGTTCGGGTGGCTCTGCCACAATCATTTTAAAAGGCTTTGTGCCATGTTATCAAAAGGCTTTGTGCCATGTTATCAAAAGGCTTTGTGCCATGTTATCAAAAGGCTTTGTGCCACGTTATAAAAAGGCTTTGTGCCATGTTATAAAAAGGCTTCGTGCCATGTTATTAAAAGGCTTCGTGCCTACGTTTTAAATGGCTTTATGCCTGCGATTGGTGTGTTGGCGGGGTGGGTTGACTTTATCTCCACAGGTGTGATGGTTGGTATGGGTGGTGTGTAGCGGATGAAAATTTGGCTTGGTTGGGAATTGCATATCACATGCATATTATGTTCATGTTATTATGTTATAATTGTAAATGGGCTTAGGCCCAAAATATTGCTATGTGTGTTCCGACCCAGTGGATGATGGTAAGGGGATTACACACTGAGTTCTTGTAACTCACCCCCCTTTCTCTCAACCTTTTCAGGTGATGCTCAGTGACGTGGACTTGGGCCCTGGATGACTCGGTGGAGACCATACTTCAGGAATGGTTCATTTGGACTTCAGACTTATTTCTTGTTTATTTTATTACTCTACTATTTAGGGTTAAATGTTGTAATAAGGCCTAGGATTTTCTTTCAAAATGCTTCTGCAACTCTATTCCCAAACATCCCATTTTCGTAAATTGTTTATTTCAAATATGTTTTCACAACCAAAAGGTCTTTAAAGATAATTACGTTTTCAAGTAGATAACAATTGCTTAAGTGTTTTGGGTTTTAACAAAGAGGTCGTAATTCTCGAACAAGTTTTTAACAATCTCAAAGATGATTTAAAAAAAAAAAAACTTCCATGTGACACGTCAAATTCGGGCTTAACTTCTAGGCCGGGTTTGGGGTGTTACACACCGTGTATCTGTTATTATTCCGATGAGTTCAACGGGAAATTGACTAAGTAAAAATACAATGTGGCTATGTAACAACTAAGTGTAATTGAATATGATTATGTGATGAATAAGTGCAAGTATATGCATGTAAACTTATGAGCAATGTGCTCGATATGTGATCGAACTTTGGTAAGATTGATACGGAGTAAGTGTTCCAATGAAAGTTACTATAAAGAAAACATGAAAGAGTGAAATTTAGAAATAAAACAGTTTTGGACAGCAGCAGTAGAGTAACTTTGAAAAATAACCAAAAATGTTAGAAATGGAATTAGTAGTTGAATGAGATATTAAATTAAAGCTTATTGAGTCTATTTTCATATGAAAGAAGCAGAAAAAGCAAAGAAATTCTACATTTTTATATATTTAGATTTTTGTAAGACTGGTTCAGAGTGATTTCGAGATCCCCTGTTCTGACTTGGAAAATCATTAAAAATTGTAAAAAAATAATTTTGGGACATAATTTATATGGTTAGATTCCTTAATGAGTGTAGTTTCAAATGAAATGAACTATAACATTATTTGAATTCTGCACAAGGAGAAAATTTATTTGTAGTAAAAAGTGGTCAGAATAGTCGAACAGTGAAATAGAGGAAATTTTAATGAATACACTGTACTAATTGGCTAAGCCAAAAATTCTGAAAATGATTGTATCAATTTGAGAACTTGTTGTGAGGATTTGTCATGTTGAGGCTTTGATAAGGCTACAAATGAGTAAGTTGGGAAAGTAAGAACTTAGCATTATTTATGCAAGTTATGACAGCTTAGTAGTAAGCTAAATTCATTGCTAATGCTTATTATTTTTACATGTGAACTTACTAAGCTTTATAAGCTTACCCCCTTTCCTTTCCCATGTTACAGAGTCCTACTAAACAAGCTCGGGTTGGAGGTCGTCAGAGATCGCTTCACACTATCAAGGTATCTATGGGTATATTTATTTATAAATGATTTAAGTTATGGCATGTATAGGGACTTGACTAAGTCATTTTATATATTTGTTAATTAATTTGACAAAATGTATTGTTAAGTCTGGTAATGCATTGTATTCGATTCCGGCATAGGATACGGGTAAGGGGTGTTACAGCCTTTTTTTAGAAATTCTTACCTCAAGATAACAAAAAGTCACATCCAGTGAGTTAGGACACAACATTTTTGAATTCCCGAGAATAAGTTTTTATTTAACTTATATGCCTTGATTTTTAAAAAGATAATCAGTTCTTTAGGCTCGACGAGAAAAATTGAAACCCAGTAAGTTAGGGTACGATTTCTCGAATCTCGAATTACAAAAAATTACTTATAAAATTTGGATCGGACAAAGATTAATGTAACACGATTTTATGGTAAAATGTAAAAAGATGAATTACGGTACTAATATGCATAACAGACTAATAAGAAATGTATTAATGCGTGACAATATAAGGACGAAGATAAAATAACAAGCCAAAATACACGAATAATAATAATAATATAATAACCTAAAAATTTAGAACTAATTACGGTACTAATATGCATAACAGACTAATAAGAAATGTTATGCGTGACAATATAAGGACGAAGATAAAATAACAAGCCAAAATACACGAATAATAATAATAATAATAATAACCTAAAAATTTAGAACTAAAGGATTAGTATTAAACAAATTAATATAGTGTAAAAAACTAAAAAATCATAATGTTAATAATAATGATGGTGGCATTAATATTAAAAAAAAATGTCGAAGTTTTAAAATATATAGAAAGATATAAATAAATAGGTAATAAACTAATAAATGAATAAGTGTATTTAAAAATATTAAGCAAATAAATATTATGGAAATAAAAGTAATAATAACAAAGTTAATTAAATATATTAATAAGAAGAATAATATGTTAATAATAACATGTTAATAGTAAGAAAAGTAATAATAAAAATAATATAATAATAGTATAATAATATTAAAAAAATAGTAATAAAAACAAAAATAATACTAGTAACCATAATAATAATAATATATAATAATAATAATAAAATAATAATAATAATAATAATAATGATGATGATGGTAATTATAATAATAATTAAAAAATTAATTAATTTAATAACAAAAGGGACTAAATTGAACTTTAAAACAGGAATTTGGGGCAAATTAGAAATAAAAAAAAAAGGACCTATCCGAACTCGCGAATAACAAGGAGGGGTCCAAAGGGTAATTTTCCCTTCTCCTCCAAAGCGCAGCATTTTACACGGGGTTAAAGTGAAATCTAAACAAAATTTTAGGGCCAAATTAGAAATAAAAAAGCTTTAATCGTGAAACCATAAAAAAACGGAAGGGCCAAATTGGTAATAATACCAGTTTTAAAAAAGCACGCGGATCCTCCTTGCGGGTCGGGTCAAGGCGCGGGTCAAAGGACCAAATGGCGTTGTTTTGCAGTCTCCCTAACCCCATCGAAACGACGTCGTTTTCTCCGCCTATATAAACCCCCTTTTTTGCAAAAAAAAAATTATTTCTGCCAAAAAAATAAAAAAAAAAGAGAAGGCCCATTTGTTTTCTCTGCTCGGGTTCCTTCTCCGGCCACAGGTCCGATCATCGAACCCCTCCCAGATGAGTTTTTTTTCCTTTTTTTTTATTCTATTTTAAAATATGTATAGTTTAAAAAAGGAAAAAAGAAAAAATCTTTATAAGTATATAAGAACAGTTTCGAAAAGTAAAAAAAAAAAAGAGAGAAAAATGTAAAGAAAAAGAGAAGATAAAATGAACCTTTTTTTTGTTGATATGCTTTTGTTCTTTTTTTTTTCTTTTTTGTATTGATTGTGTGTAAAAAAAATACAATGGTTTCCTTTCAGTTTTTAAAGTTAAAATCGAAAAATGAAAAAAATACAGTCGAAATCAAAAATTGAAAAAAATACAACATTGTTTTCTCTTTTTTTTTGTTGTTCTCTGTTTGCTGTGCTGCTTGTCTGTCCTTTTTTGCAAGTAAGGAGGCTGTACGTGGCGGTCTACGGAGGCGTGCGGACGTGGTGGCGCATGGAGTGTACAGAGACGCAAAGGGGATAGGGTTTCTGCCTCTTTGCTGGAATGTTTAGTTTTGGGCCCTTTTGGGCTGCTAGGGTTTTAATCTTGTTGGGCTTGGGTATTGGGTTTGTAAATTGGGTAGTGTTTTATACTAGATTGTTTATTGGACTTTTAATTATTGGGTTTTCTTTGTATTTATTTTGGTTTTAGTCGGGCCAGGCCAAAATTGGCCTATTACAGCTGCCCCTCTTTGCTCGTTGTCGTGTAACGAAAATGGAGCAAAGACTTAAAAAGGGCCAATTTTGCCAGGCCTCACTGAGTCTCTACTTGTTTTGGTGCCTTTCTTCTTCGAGTAGTTTCATTCCATCCCACTGCATCTTCAGGGGCATAGGAACTAGCGCTTCGATCCAATTCAAGGAGATTAGAATTGTAGCGTCAATTTGCTCCGCCGCAACTTCAGGGAGATAAGATTTGCTATCTTTAGTCTGCTCCGCTGCAACTTTAAAGATATGAGATTTTTTGTTTTAGTCTGCTCCACTGCAACTTTAGGGAGATAAGACTTGCTATGGTAGAATTTAATCCGACCTACTGCAACTTTAGAGGTATAGGATTTGTTGCTTTAATCTGCTCAACTGCAACTTCAGGGAGATAGGATTAGTAGCTTCAATCTGCTCCTCTGCAACTTCAGAGAGATAAGATTGGTTTATTTTTATCATGCTCCACTGCAACTTTAGGAAGATAAGGCTCATAACTTGTAGCTTCAATCTGTTCCACTGAAACTTTAGAGAAATAAGATTTGAGGTTTTAATCTGTCCCACTACAATTTTAGAGAAATGAGATTCGCTATCTTCAACTTGCTCCTCTACAACTTCAGGGAGATAAGGTTAGGGGCTTCAATATGCTCCACTACAACTTCAAGGAGATAAGATTCGCCATGATATATTAGATCCGACCTACTGCAACTTCAAAGGTATAGGACTTGTGGATTCATCAATCTTGCCACACCGTCCTTTGGGACATAACCTATAGAATCGATTTTATGGACCTATGCTTATGCATAATGATTAGGATGCAATGATTAGAGTGAATCGAATGCTCCTAACTAGATGTGTTATGGATGATATTTGCATGAATGCAGAATGTCATGAGAATGATCCCTTTTTTAATGTTTGGGTTGTCATTGCTCGTTGTTCTTCAAGGTTGTATCACTGAAGTAATATCCTGTCTTCTTGTTCAGCCGATAATTTTGACAGAAAATCTGAAGAAATAGTCACTATTTAGAATTCCTTTCTCAAATATTTTCGACCCTTAGGCTTGGCGAGTTCTAAATAATAGTCCTGTTTCAAGTTCTCGTACTATTTAGAAGTTTCCAGAGTAATATGCAAAACTCCTTTTGTGAAAATATTATTAGTCCATTAATCGTTACTTCAATGCAAAATGCTTGAAAATGATCATAATGATGGACAAAACTGAAATTTATCAGGAACAAAATCTAAAAAGAATGGGTTAATTAAAGAAAGCAAACATTGCTGGAATATAAAATAGTGAGGGGAAAAGACAGGTGCCCTAGATATCGTAGCCTGAGTTTCTTTGTATGAACTTTCTGAAGACCATTTTAAGCTCAATATGTGTTTAGGAGATCTAGAGTACTTTGTTGATGCCCCAAGATGTTGCATACCCTCTCTTCGTTAATTCAGGTATAGCAAGATCACCGCATGCCCCATCTTTGATCACAATTTGAGTCGCCCTTTTCGGGTTTTCGACTCAAAACCCATTTGGTCTCAAAGCTCCCTTTACGGGTTTTCACCTTGGCCTCTCCGTTTTTTTTAAGAAGGTCTCAAAATGCCCTTTGTGGGTTTTCACTTTGGCCTCTTTTCTTCTTTAAGTATAGTACTTCTTGACTGAATCCGAATTTATAGGATTGGGCAAGTTTTTCCCATCCATTTCGGTCAAAATCAGTGCTCCTCCAGAGAAAGCTTTTTTTACCACATAAGGTCCTTCGCAATTTGGAATCCATTTCCCTCTAAAATCCTTTTGCATGGGGAGGATTTTTTTCAATACCAGGTCCCCCTCGTGAAATTCTCTTGGGTGAACCTTTTTGTCCTAAACTCACATCATTCGTTTTTGGTACATCTGACCTTGACGAATAGCCTTTAGCCTCTTTTCCTCAATCAAATTCAACTGATCATATCGAAACTGGATCCATTTTGCTTCATCTAACTTTAGCTCTGACAAAACTTGAAGGGAAGGTATCTCTACTTCAATGGGTAAAACCGCCTCCATTCCATAAACCAGTGAGAAAGACGTTGCCCTGGTGGAAGTTCTGATAGACGTTCGATAAGCATAGAGAGCAAATGGTAACTTCTCGTGCCAATCTTTTTAAGTTTTAGCCATTTTCCCCACGATCTTCTTAATGTTTTTGTTGGCTGCTTCCACTGTACCATTCATTTTTGGACGATACGGTGATGAATTGTGGCATCTGATTTTGAATTGACTGCAGACCTCCGCTATCATGCTGTTGTTCAAGTTTAATGCATTGTCAGATATGATCCTCTCAGGCATTCTATATCGACATATGATTTCCTTTTTTAGGAATCTGCTGACTACCGACTTAGCAACACTGGCATATGAAGTAGCCTTTACCCACTTGGTGAAATAGTCGATGACTACAAAGATGAATCGATGCCCATTTGAAGCTTTTGGCGAGATCGGCCCGATAACATCCATGCCCCACATAGAGAAAGGCCATGGGGAGGTCATAACATGCAAAGGTGAAGGAGGTACATGAATTTTGTCTCCATAGAGTTGGCATTTGTGACACCTCTTAGCATAATTGATGCAGTCTCCCTTCATGGTAGACCAATAGTACCCGAATTTCTTAATTTGTCTAGCCATTGTGAAACCATTAGCATGTGTTCCACAAACACCCTAGTGGACTTCTTCCAGAATTTTCTTAGCTTCAATAGCATCCACACATCTCAATAGTACCTGATCCTTTCTTCTTTTGTACAGGATCTCCCTGTCTAAGACATAGTCACAGGCTAGTCTTCTCAACGTCTTTTTATCGTTCTTGGTTGCCTGATTAGGCTATTCACGATTTCTCACGTATCGTAATATATCGTGGTACTAGGGGTGATCATCTCTTTCTTCTTCCTCCACGTTGTAACAATGAGTTGGGGCCTCGTAAATAGTCATTTTAATAGGTTTTACATCCTCTTGTTTGCTCACTTTGATCATGGAAGCCAAAGTAGCCAAAGCATCTGCCATTTGGTTTTCATCTCGCGGGAGATAATTGAAAGTAATATCATCAAACTCCTCAATTAACCCTAAGACTATCCTTCGATAATTAATTAATTTGGGGTCTCCTGTCTCACATTCACCTTTCAATTGGTAGATCATCAGTGCAAAATCTCCATATACTTCCAGCGCTCTAATTTTGCGTTCTATGGAGACAGGAAGTCCCATGATACATGCTTCATATTATTCTATATTATTTGTACAATCAAAGTCCAATTTGCATGTAAATAGATAATGATCTCCATTTGGGGATACCAAGACTGCCTCAATTCCATTACCTACAGCATTTGATGCTCCGTCGAAGTTTAATTTCCAAAGGAGATCTTTTGTAGCGTCTTCTTCAGTAGCTGCCACATACATTAGTTCTTTATTGGGAAAGTCAAAGTTCAGAGGCTTATACTCTTCTAGAGCTCTGCTGGCCAGAAAATCTGCTACTGTGCTTCCTTTCACAGCCTTTTGGCTCACATAAACTATGTCAAATTCAGAGAGCAGAATTTTCCATCTAGCCATCCTTCCATTCAAAGCAGTTGACTCCATCAAATATTTTAGAGGGTCCAACTTTGAGATTAGCCAGGTCGTATGGTATAGCATGTATTGCCTCAACCTCCGAGTTGTCCAAATCAAGGCACAACACAATTTCTCAATTGGCGAATATCTCATTTCACACTCAGTGAATTTCTTATTGAGTATATCGTCTTTTCTCTTCTTCCCGAATCATCGTGTTGACCCAGCACACGTCCCATAGAGTTATTAAACACTGTCAAATACAGTATTAATGACCTATCTGGGCATGGAGATGACAATACTGGAGGACTTGACAAGTCCTGTTTAACCTTATCAAAAGCTTTCTGGCATTCATCGTCCCACACGCCTGGATTGTGTTTCTTAAGGAGACAAGATATGGGATCACATTTCTCGGTTAATTGTCAAATAAACCGAGCAATGTAATTTAGCCTTCCAAGGAAACCTCGAACTTCTTTTTGAGTGCGCGGCGGATGAAATTCTTGTATAGCCCGAACCTTGTCTAAGTCAATCTCAATTCCCCTCTCGCTGACTACGAAGCCCAACAATTTTCCCGATCTAGCTTCAAAAGTACATTTTGTTGGATTGAGCTTTAATTAGAATTTCCTCAATCTCAAGAATAACTTCCTCAAAACTTGGATATGTTCCATTTCTGTTCGAAACTTTGCGATCATATCATCGACATAAACTTCGATTTCTTTAGGCATCATATCATGGAACAAGGTCACCATGGCCCTTTGATATGGTGCTCTCACATTTTTTAGCCCAAATGGCATCACCTTATAACAAAATATACCCCACAAGGTTATGAAGGTGGTCTTTTCCATGTCTTCAGGATGCATCTTTATTTGATTATATCCCCAGAAGCCATCCATGAAGTAAAACATCGAATATCATGTCGTATTGTCTACTAGAGTATCAATGTGAGGCAATGAGAAATTGTATTTTGGGCTGGCCTTATTTAAGTTTCTATAATCTACACACATTCACACCTTCCTATCTTTCTTAGGGACAGGCACAATGTTGGCTACCCATTTTGAGTATTTGACTTCCTGCAAGAATTCGGCATCGAACTACTTTTTGACTTCCTCTTTTATTTTTAGCACAATGTCAGGCCTCATTCTCCGTAGCTTCTGCTGAACCAGCTTGCAATCCTCTTTTATAGGGAGGCGATGTACAACAATGTCAGTGCTTAACCCACGCATATCTTGGTATGACCACGCGAAGACATCTTTGAATTCCTAAAGTAACTCTACGAGGTCTCGCTTTGTGTCTTCGGTTATGCACGTTCCATTTTTCACTACCTTTCCTTCTTCCAAGGTCACAATCTTTACTATCTCTTCATGAGGCAGAATTTTTTTTCCTCTTTTTTTACCATTCTTAACAAGTTCGGAGATAAGCCACGGTTTATGTCATCTTCAAAGTCCTGGGAACCCTCTAAACACATGTTTTGCTCAAAAGGAGGTTCTAATTCCGTAGCAGCATTACTCATGACGTTGATATCCGAGAACCTGTTGTAAGTATAAAAGAATATATAAAGAACGAATGAATTTAAGAATAATTATTTTATGGTATGCTTATGAAAGAAATGAAAGAATGATTCAGAAAAAAGGTCCAAGGAATGAAAGAATCGAGCATAGTTACTTGTATAGAAACAATGAAAGAATATAAAAGAATGGAAGAATATTTACTCAAAAAGATATCAAATATGTATTTCATAACGATGTTTGGACATAAGCCTATTTCACAAAGGAATTCTTTTTGCTTCTAGGCTTAAAGCAACAAGTGTGTTTTGAACATTACTCTAAGTAAGCTCTAAAAACTACAGGAATTTCTTCTGCAGTCCAATTGTTCAGAACACTCCCAGGTTCATAAGGGCGGATATCTGACAAGGTCGCTCCTTCAGTTGTTTCTTCATATATGGCATTGATGTGAACGTTTCCCAACATTTCTTCAACACTTTCTTTCCTTGGCGTCCTTCGCTCGGCATGAATAATCCATCTCGACACGAAAGTTTTGGATATGTAGAGAAATATCATTGGTTCCCATTTGGTTTCTTCCCCACTCACGCGTGCCCTTCTTCTTTCTTGCCTTTTTTCCAGTTCCTTCCTTCTTTGTCTTACATCTGGCTTGTACCCTAAGCCAAAGTGGTCATGCTAGCATTAGAGCTTCAACTCTTCCTTGAAGATGTCTCCCTAGTCCTTTCCATGGTAAATCTCCCTTTCCTACCATCAGTTTTAATCCCATCCTGGTAGCCTTGGATATTTTTGGCATTGGAATCTTGTTCCCCTCAGCGATGAATGTTGCATTCACAAACTCCAAAGGCCGGAAAGAATATTCAATTGCCTCATCATTTGTCTCTAAGTACGGCGCATCACCAGTTAGGCTGCGATAATATCTTCTTCAGCATTTATCATCACCAGCTGACCTTTTGATACTAGCTTTAACTTCTGATGTAGTGACGAAGGTACTGCCCCTGCCGAAAGTATCCAAGGTCTTCCCAATAAGCAATTGTAGGAGGGCTTGATATCCATTACTAGGAAGTCCACCTCATAGGTAGTTGGGCCAATCAACAGAGGTATTTCAATTCTTCCCATGACCTCCCTTTCTGTGCCATCAAACGCCCTCACTATATTCTAGCATACCTTCATGTGTGAGCTATTAACAGGTAACCTATTAAGTGTGGATAGGGGTAATACGTTCAGTGCCGGTCCATTGTCGATCAGAACCCCTAGCAATGTGTATCCTTTGGATCTGGTAGTGATGTGTAGAGCTTTAGTGGATCCCATACCCCCTGGTGGTATTTCATCATTGTTAAAGAAGATGAAGTTATCGGCACTTATGTTATTAACCAGCCGATCCAGTTTATTGACAGAGATATCATTGGCCACGTACGTCTCGTTCAGCACTTTCATCAATGCACTTCGATATACCTCCGAACTCAAGAGCAAAGCTAGTATAGATATGTGAGCTGGTTGTTTATGCAACTGTTCCACAACACTATATTCGCTGTGCTTCAAAAATTCATGAATTCCTTAGCTTCCTCCTCTTTTACTGGCTCATTAACAAGCGGCTCAGGTCTGACTACTTTTTCCTTCTTTTGCTCCACCATTATGGTCTTTCCTTTTATGGGTTCTACTCGGGCATTTATTAAATCATAACACCTTCCACTACAAGTATGAAAACCCACATCTTGATCCTCTTTTGAAGCGCTGGCTGAGTTCTCCTTTCCCGGGATTGTCACGTTACAATCATAGTTCCAAGGGACCCTTTTGCTATCTTGATAAGAGAAGATAGCCGGTTTTTGAATTTTGAACTTTGGTGTCATCTGTACTCCAGCTTTGTTGTTTTTAGGTCACGAAATGATGACCACATGATGATTGACTTTTGGGACCTTCATTATTGATTCTGACGCACATATGCTTCCTTCCTCTTTAGCTTCTTCACAGAACTCTATCTCTTTATTGTCCATCAAACCTTGCACCAAGGCTCTGAATTCTTCACATTCTTGGATCTTGTGCCCCTCTTCATGATGGAACTCACAGTGGTTCCTCATGTTTTCATGATTCCCTTCAGGATCCGAAATGCTCAACCCCGTTTTTACCATATTCATCCAGACCCATCTCAAAGGAATTTTTACTTCGGCAATATCGGTCTTGATTCTTCTTCCCACCTTTCCGTCTATCGCGTTTACCCCATTATCAGTATGATTGGGTAGCAGATTTTCAGCACTAGGTGCATCATCAAATTTCACAATGCCCATCTTAATAAGTCTTTCAACTACTTTCTTAAAGGCAGTGCAGTTTTCTATTAAATGCCCCGAAATTCCTACATGGTAGTCACATTGAGTGTTTGCATCATATCATTTGAGATATGGAGGCTGTAATGGTTTTAGGTAAAAAGGGGATACCACGTGTACGTCAAACAAACTTTGATGCAACTCCCTATATGTCATTGGGATTGACGTAAATTGGGGCTTCTTAGTGTTTTGGTTTGTATCGGACTCCTGCCTTGATAAACTTGTTGACCAGTAGCCACCATTCTTGGTTGATTTACAGTAATCGATTTTGAGTAACCCTTGTTATATGTACTTATGTTGTTAACCTCGTTTTCCTTTTTCCTCAAGATTGACCTTTTGTTACTCTCTCCTACATCTACCTTTCCAATTCTTATTGCATTCTTGATCATTTCACTAGTCATCACTATGTCTGAAAAACTTTTTGTAGCGCTTCCTATCATGTAAGTGATGAACAGGGCTTTTAGGGTGTTGATAAAGAGCATCGTAGTTTCTTTTTCTAGGAGCGGTAACTGAACTTGTATGATAATTTCCCTCAATCTCTGTGCATATTGCCTGAAACTCTTACTAGGTTTCTTCTCCATGTTCTGTAAAGTGATTCTATCAGGAGTCATATTCGTCACGTGACTATACTGCTTCATGAATGCTTGTGCTAAGTCCCTCCAAGAACCAATCCTAGTACAGCTCAATTGGTTGTACCATTTGGATGCTACTCCCACTAGATTGTCTTGGAAGCAATGTATTAGTAGTTGATCGTTGTTAACATACCCGATAATCTGTCTGCACAACATGGTGATGTGAGCTTCGGGGCAACTGGTCCCATTGTACTTTTCGAATTCTGGCATTTTGAACTTGTGGGGAAGCACTAGATCTGGGACCAAACTCAGATCTTTAGCATCGATTCCATGTTGACTATCAGCGTTTTCCATTGCCCTGAACTTTCCCTCCAGCCATTTACATCGGTCCTCTAACTGCTTTGGCAATTCTGTCCTTGCCCTTTCCTTTTCTGTCATTTTGTCAAGGTCAGGGATAACAGGATTAGCTGGGTTATCCCCTGGGTTAGAACCTGATCATGCTTGAAAGTTCATCGGTACCGAAACACCCTCCTGAAATTGTTAAGGCTTAATTGTGACGAATGTTCTTCAAAGGTATACCTCAGGGTGTGCCTGTGTATTTGTTGAAGTAAAACCCGGAGGATGGAGAGGTTCCTCATTATCTTCTCCAGTATTAACCATGGGGCCCTTTCCTTTATCTATTCCTCCAATCAGCAGTTGGGTCAACTGAGTCATCATATTTCTTTGGGACTCCAACATTCGGTCCATCATGTCTTGCTGGATTTTAGCCAGTTGCTCTTGCATTTGCAATTGTAGTTGATCTTGCATCTCTTTTTGGAGTTGTTCAAGTCTTTCTAATCTTTGATCCATGTCTTTTGTCTTTGCTCGAGTACCGTAATGATGTTTGGTTGGTAAGTTTTTGATGGTTTCCAAATTAATTCTGAAATGATTTTAACCAATTAGGGTCTTTCCATGAAATTTAATGCACATGATGTGATGTAATGCGAATGTATGAAATGAATGCAAAAAGGCGTCGATTCTGATTCAATTTCATTCAAAAAACTTTACGAGAAAAAAAATTCTTTACATAAAACGAATTACAAATATGGCTTTGCCCTAATGCTCAAAGTTTTAACTTTCCTAAGCAACGAAGCCAACTCTTGACCCCAATCTAATTCTAGCTCGTACTTCAAGCTTAGCATGTTGGCTTGAATTGCCAAGGTCTATAAATGATCGGCTACCTCTCAAACCTGAGCCACAGCCTCGCCCATAATGTAATCTCTATTCCTAACTTGATTCTAAGAATGGTGAAGCTGTTCCTTCCTACGTTCCTCACTTACCTCAAGAAGCTCTACCCGGAGCTCACAGTTTTGTAATGCAGACTCTAGTTCTTCTATCTTTCCTTTAATTTTTGTAATACTATTCAAACTTGCCCTCAATTCAACTGCAGAATTATGATTTCTATACTGATGAAGTGATTTTTCAAGTTCTGCCACTCTAGCCTTTAATTCTCTTTTGTCATTCTGGGTTTCTAACAAACTCCTTTCTAGAGCCTCTTTATGTGCCTGAGCCTCCTGAAATTTTCTCTCCCACCAATCGGCTTTGGTTCTTTCTCCTTGGATCTCTTGTTTCCATTGCTCCAACGTTTTTTCCAATCCAGTTGTTCTCATTGATAGATGCAATTTCTTGTAATCCGTCTTCAAACTATCCAAGTCTTCCTCGACTTTATTCTTTCCTTTCCTTAATTTCTCGACCTCTAGCTTTTGAAAATTAGCATCTAACCTTAAATGCATCTTTTCTTCCTCCAATTGTTCTATCTTCTTTTCAAGTTCCAAATTTCTCCTATCGAAGTCTTGCTTTATGATTTCTAGTTCTGACAGGACCACTTGTAGGTACTCCTCCATCGGTCGAACGCCTTCTAAATTCGGCCTGGGGATATTATCATTAACTCTTTTACCCTACCATCCATTGTACTCGGGAGTCGTCATTGAACCTACGGTCAGCCTTTTCATGTTGAATCTAATTCCAAGCATTAGAAATCTCCTTTACCCTTTTCTTATAGTTATCTCCCCTGTACGAAAACTCACATTGAGCTAGCCCATGCGTTGCTGATATGAACTGTCTTGATCTGTATTGCCTTAATACGAGCAAACGAGCATACCCAACGGCTCCCGAAATCCTAAGCAAAGGGACCCAATCAAAACTCCCACATCGGTAAAGAATTTTGCTGGGAATCAACCAAGGAGCTCTCCACTCGACGTCTTCTTCCTGAAGATTTTGGAGGAGCGCTATCTAATTTTCCTCTGATATGTCATACCTTCTTGGCGTGGCCACTATCTCCTTTAATGGGGAGTAATTCTTGGAGAAAACCTGATAAGAAACCTTATCCACCTTCCAGAAATGACTATGGAACCAAGCTAATAACAACTGTGCGCACCCTATAAATCTACCCTCACTGGCCCTTCTACATGCGTTCAAAGATCTAAACGTCTTGGCCAAGATTGCAGGAACAAGTGTGACCCCTTTATTAAGTCGATCAAAGAGATTCGAGACTGCCTCATCTACATACACTAATGCCATAGGAAAGATCATTTGTCCGTAGATGCTCAAAGTAAACACATCGACTCTCTTTTTCGTATCAGGATGCGTTAGAATCAAATCCCTATGATTCTTCCATGGGATGCACTTACACCCACATTTTTGCTTGATCCTAATTGTAATCTGCTGTTCGCTCATTCCTGTAATGTTCATCAATTTCTTCCAAAAGGTTGGGACATAAGCGGCTCTAGAATAAGCTTTATCGACTTGAACCTTTGGACAACACAGTAGGGCTGTATATTCTTCCACAGTCGGCACTAAATCGACCCTTCCAAAGGTAAAGCAACTGTATGCAGGGTTCCAATAATAAGCAAGGGCCCGGAACAAATGCTCGTCTACCTTGATGTTGAGTAGATACGGAAAATCCCTATAATTATAGTAGAACAACTGCTTAGTTTCATCATTCCACTGATCCCATATCTCTTTTAATTCTTGAAGGCTATTTTGCGTCACACTAATACGGGTGTAGTCCCATAATTCTGACGTGTACCCCTCGGCTAGACTATCTCCTTTCTCTAATTGTGTTTTCTCTGACCACATACGAACAACAACATTATCTTCCACTTTATCAAGAAATTCTTTCTCCATGACAAGCTCTCTAATTTAGTAATCGAACTCGAATCGACACTCTTTTGAATATGAAATGACATGCAAACATAGCAAAAATGCAATAAGTTAGTACAACGTACAAAAGCAAAACTCAAGATAAATAAAAGAGAATCAAGCACCTATCTGGGTAACCGCTAGGGATTCTCGTAGTACTATCTAGGGTGGGCTCCTAACGTCTTCTACATGCGGTTTGGTTTTAACCCATTATAGGCTCATACGGACCGAGTTCGGTTTAGGGGAATACATTTCCCTATAGCTGCACGGAGATGAAAATCTCACGAAGACATAGGTACGGATGTATCTCGAAAGTGATCCACTATCCTACACGGAGGTGAAAACCTCACGAAGGAGTAGCTTCTCACTCCCACTTAAAAAAGGTAAGACCAAACGATCCTTATGCAATATGATGCGAAAATATTCTACGAGACTCAAACCACAACATTCATATGAAACAATACGAACAAATGCAATAAAAGGATTGTAATTTTTCAAATCAGATTTTCAATTTTTCGACAATAAGACAAAAAATAATCAATTTTATGGCTTGACTCTCTTATGGTCCCCAGCGGAGTCTCCAAGCTGTTGAAACCTTTTTTTTTTTTGAAAAACGGCGTCGACTTTAAAACGAAAATAGAGTCGCCACCAATCTTTTTTTTCGAGGTGTGATCAAATCACTTTGAAATTGATCATTAAAACATTTTGATTTATTAAAACAATGATTTTGGCCTACAAAATTTGAGAAAATGGGTTCGGGAGTTGGTTACGCACGAGGAAGGATTAGCACCCTCGTAACGCCCAAAATTGGTACCGAATTGATTGATTAACGTCTTAATGTCAAAAATTTAAAAAGATTTTAAAATATGATCCTCTTTGTTTAAAAGAAGACTTGAATAAATTAAATTGGATGCTGAGATCCGCTTATTTCAACGAAGTAAAATGTCATGCCCAGTGAGTTAGGATACGACATTTTGAATCCTCGAAACTAAGCTTGTCTTTTAACTTTTAAAACATGTGCATTTAAATTTAAGAAGGATATTCGGTTATTTGGGTCAAATGAAAAGTCAGAACCCAGTAAGTTAGGGCACAATTTCTCAAAATTCCAAATACAGAATATTGCCTTTGTTTATAGAAATCCTTACCTCGAGATAACAAAAAGTCACATCCAGTGAGTTAAGACACAACATTTTTGAATTCCAGAGAATAAGTTTTTATTTAACTTATATTCCTTGATTTTTAAAAAGATAACCGGTTCTTTAGGCTCGACGAGAAAAATCAAAACCCAGTAAGTTAGGGTACGATTTATCGAATCTCGAATTACAAAAAATTGCTTATTAAAAATTTGTATCGGACAAAGATTAATGTAACACGATTTTATAGTAAAATGTAAAAAGATGAATTACGGTACTAATGTGCATAACAGGCTAATAATAAATGTACTAATGCATGACAATATAAAGGACGAAGATAAAATAACAAGCCAAAATACACGAAAAATAATAATAATAATAAAACTAAAAATTGAGAACTAAAGGATTAGTATTAAACAAATAAATAAACAAGTATAGTGTAACACAAACTAAAAAATCATGATGTTAATAATAATGATGGTGGCATTAATAATAATAAAAATTTTTGAAGTTTTAAAATATATAGAAAGATATAAATAAATAGGTAATAAACTGATAAATGAATAAGTGTATTTAAAAATATTAAGCAAATAAATATTATAGAAATAAAAGTAATAATAACAAAGTTAATTAAATATAATAATAAGAAATAGTTAATAATAATAATAGTAATAATAATAAAAATAATAGTAATAAAAATAAAAATAATAATACTAGTAACAATAAAAGTAATAGTAATAGTACTAATAATAATAATATTAATAATTATAATAATAATTAAAATTAATTAATTAATTTAATAACAAAATAGCAAAAATAACAAAAGGGACTAAATTGAACTTTAAAACAGGAATTTGGGGCAAATTAGAAATAAAAAAAGGACCTATCCGAACGCGCGAATAACAAGGAGGGGTCCAATGGGCAATTTTCCCTTCTCCTTCAAAATGCAGCATTTTACACGGGGTTAAAGTCAAATCAAAACAAAATTTTAGGGCCAAATTAGAAATAAAAAATTAATTGTGAAACCATAAAAAGGCGGAAGGACCAAACTAGAAATAATACTAGTTTTAAAAAACACGCGGATCCTCCTTGTGGGTCAGATCAAAGCATGGGTCAAAGGACCAAACGACAACATTTTGCAGTCTCCCTAACCCCATCGACACGACGTCGTTTCTCCACCTATATAAACCCTCTTTTTTGCAAAAAAAATTCATTTCTGCCGAAAAAATAAAAAAATAGAAGGCCCCTCTGTTTTTTCTATTGGGGTTCCTTCTCTGGCCACAGGTCCGGTCATCGGACCGCCGTCGTCCGCTGCCGGGAGTTTTTTTTTCCTTTTTTTTATTCTATTTTAATATATGTATAGTTTTTTTTTTTAAAGAAGAAAAAATCTTTATAAGTATATAAGAGCAGTTTCGAAAAGTAAAGAAAAAGAGAGAAAACTGTAAAGAAAAAGAGAAGATAAAATGAACCTTTTTTTTTGCTGGTATGCTTTTGTTCTTCTTCTTTTTTTTTTTTCTGTATTGATTGTGTGTAAAAAAAATACAATGGTTTCCTTTCGGTTTTTAAAGCCGAAATCGAAAAATGAAAAAAATACGTTTTTTCTCTTCTTTTTTTGTTGTTCTTTGTTTGCTGTGTTGTTTGTCTGTCATTTTTTGTAGGTTCGGAGGCCGTACGTGGCGGTTTATGGAGGCGTGCAGACGTGGTAGCACACGTGGAGTGTACGGAGGCGCAAAGGGGCTAGGGTTTCTGCCTCTTTGCTGGAAATGTTTAGTTTTGGGCCCTTTTGGGCTGCTAGGGTTTTAATCTTGTTTGGCTTGGGTATTGGGTTTGTAAATTGGGTAGTGTTTTATACTGGACTATTTATTGGACTTTTAATTATTGGGTTTTTTTATTTATTTTGGTTTTAATTGGGCCAGACCAAAATTGGCCTATTACAGTACCCAATGGAGGCGAGTATTAAATTAATTCTAACCTAAACACAAATAGATCTCATTAGTAATTTAAAAAAATTATAGTACGATAAAACATAAACGCAAGTATTTTTGGGTTTTTATAAATAATGAAATATAAATAACAAAAACCTAAGTCTAAAGTACTTTTGAAAACTTAGTTTATAGACTTTAATCAATTCTAGGCATGGGTAATTAGCTTGCTTTGGTGGTCATAACTAATTCCTATTTTGGGTTTCTACTCAATCAACTAGTTATTACTCTAGTAGGATCTCTCGATCTTCCACTAAACTAATGAGTTGGAAAGAAATATTTATCTCTTGACCTCACAATCCAGACTAGTTTGGGGCTAAGGTGTTCACAGGTAGGTCATGCCAATTTTAGGTTAATTCCTACCTAAATGACTTCCTAAGGTCGATAAGCCTAGGATTAAAGTTCTTCCTCTTCCAAATAGTTGATCCGTTAAGAAAACCCTACATAAGAATTAATTAATCACACCTCCACTTGTTAATCCCCCATAAGAGGATTAGTTCCTCATGGATCTCATGAACATAATAAATTTGAATATAAATATGCACATAAATAACAAATCAATAGTAGAGTTTAGAGAATCATGTTTTATATTTGCAAGATGAAGCGTAGAAAATCTAATAGCGTTTGATCGTTTTTACAAACCATGTTCTCTAAAGAATAAAAAGAAAAGAACTAAAAATAAACCTAAGCCTAAAAACTACAAACTACAAACTACAAACTACAAACTGAAATTATTGAGAAAAACTTAAAGTCTGAAAAAGTTGGCCCCCAACAAGTGTTTTGAGAGACTATTTATAGAGTTAGGGTTGTCGTCATCCTCAACCCTAGGTCAGCTGACGTTCTCATGTTTTAATTTCCATTGTGTGGACCAAAATGCCCTTGACTCGTAAGTGCTTCCCTTACAGGACTGATGTCGTGACACCCTAATCCCTGTGTCGCAACATCCAAGGCAGTATGAATGGTCCAGGAGTAACTTCAGGGGTCTGTCGCGACATCTAAGGCAGTATAGTGGTTCTGGCATCCTACTCTCTATGTTGCGACCTCAATCTTCCCATGTTGCAACTTAACGACCAACTTTGAGTTCCTATGTCTTTGAATGGTCTCCTGCACACTCACTAAATACATTAGCTCACTTTTAGGCCTCATTCTGTCCCTAAGGTCAATAAAAGACTCAAAATACACTTTTTATTGAATTTAAACTAAATTATAGAATATGTTTAAATTGCTTGTATTCAAGCTCCTCGAGTAGGAAAACTAGTGTAATCTTTTACACAAAATTACGGTAGATCACACCTCACTGAAAATATTTTTATAGGGCGACATCCTTGTTTCTAACAACTTGATGAGCATGGTTCTCCATTTGTGTGTAAATTGAAGAAAGCAATATATGGGTTGCGTCAAGCTCCTGGGGCGTAGTTTGAAAATTTGGGAATTGTTTGGTAGTTTTCTATTGCTGATCCTTCTTTGTTCTATAAAAAGGTTGATCATTCTGTTATGTTTTTTTTAGTGTATGTGGCTGACATCATTGTTACTGGGTCATCTAAGAAAGCTATTGATTTTCTAGTTCAACAACTAAATGAGTTTGCTCTGAAAGACTTGGGGGATTTGAATTATTTCTTGGGTTTCGAGGTTGCTCATGTTGGATCATATATTCATCTCATCCAGAAAAACGTATGTTATCAATCTCTTGGAGAAGATTGGGTTGGCTATTTCAAAACCCACTCCTACGCTTATGGTGATCTATCCTAAGCTATCATCGATGGCCAGAGAACTGATTGTGGATATAGCTACTTATCATAGTACTGTTGGAGCGTTATAGTACATTTATTTGACTTGACCAGATGTAGCATACAATGTGCATAAGGTGAGCCAATACCTATAACAGCCATAAGAAACACATTGGTTAGTTATGAAGTGTATTCTTCGACATCATAACGGCTCTCTCTCTTATATGCTAATGTTTTCTCCAACATCCACATTGTCTATTGTCAGCTTTTCTGATGCTGACTGGGCTAGTTCTCTTGAGGATTTGAAATCTGGATATTTTCTTTTTCTTGGACCTAATTTGGTCGGATGGTCTTCATAAAATCAAGGAGTAGTGTCGAGATCCATGTTTGAGGCAAAGTATTGTAGTCTTTCCAATGCTACAGCTGAGGTAGTTTGGTTTCAAGCCTTGTTAAATAAAGTCAGAGTATCACTTAGTAGTAGATCAGCCATTTAGTGTGTGTTGTTTCCATAGTTGGGAACCCAGTCTTGCTTGCTCGGATGAAATATGTTAAGTTGGATGTTCATTTTGTCCAGGAGAAGGAAGGTGATGAAAAGTCAACTAGAAGTTAACTATGTATCAGGGAAAAACCAATTTGTTGTTATATTTACTAAACTGATGGTTGAAGGATCCTTTATTTCTCTTAGAGATTAGTTTAGTGTCATTTCCCTTTATGCACTTAATTTATAGTCCAAAGGACAGCGGGGAATGTTGGACTATCAAAATGATTTCAGTTAATAAGGAATATTGGAGTATTAAAATAAGTATAACTCTAGTCAAATATGGTTGTAAAAGGTTAATAGTTGTTAAAATTGTTGCGTAAGTACAATTTGTTAGTTAAAGATAGATACAAGTGTCTAATAACTTTTGTATATAAATACAATGCTATGATCTAATCAAAGTATGATATCTCAGAAAACTTTTATTCAATATTTTCTCAAGTTTCTTCATCATTTCTTTTCTTTGTTTAAATTTTTTAGATTCTTGAGTTTGTTTCATTCATATAATTCGTGTGAGTGATCCATTGTGCTTGAGATGCATTCATTTATTATCTAATAGACCTATCGAGGTTAACTTGGTAATTGATAGATGGCTTAGGGTTTACATTGTGTGGGGAAAAGTCAAGGACTTTCTTTCTATGTTTTGAGTTCCTTGCTCCACCAATTCAGCAAGTATTTTGAACTTTTTTCCATTTGGCCACCTTTTTCCTAGGGACTAACAACCATAGACCAAAACCATTATCTTCATCTAATGATGTCGACACCATGTGACTTTTGGTTTGACTGGTGTTATTAACGATTCCATTAAAGATTTTTTCTTCCTCATGGTTACCATTAATGGGACTCATCAAACTTTGCATGGCACATGCATGGGTATCTTCTATAATCTCACTCTATTTTCCTTTGAGCACGAAACTGTGACCTTCGCTCGAGGTAGTCACTTTTGGACTTGAGGGAGACCTAGTTATCAGTGAAGGGATTGAACAAGTCCTCAGGAATGAATACCTACGGTGCTCTATCTTCTCACACACAAAATAAAAGCTTTTAGAGCTGTAACATCCCGGTTTTGGGCCTAGTCGGAATAGTAGTGTGAGACCACAAATCCGAGGTCTATGTATGAGTTTTTGAGGTTTATACTATGTTTTCATGTTAGTGTGAAAGTTTTATGAAGCAGTTATGTGAAATTGCGGTTGAATTGTCCAAAAGGACTAAATTGCAAAAGTTGCAAAATGTGAGATTCTAGAAGCTATTTGTGTGAAATTTCTTTGGAATATTAATTAGAGGTCCTTAATGAGTAATTTTCCCAATTTTTAGTTTTTGGACAAAATTGGGCATGGATGAGTTAAAATAGGAAGGTTATCAAAAAGGGCATTTTGGTCATTGGTAATTAAATGATTAAAAAGGGAGAAAAGATGAAAAAAATTCATTCATCTTTCCCCCAAGCTGCCGAAATTTGAAGGAAGCCATTGTTAGGGCTCTTCAACTTTTCAAGCTAGCTAGTAAGTGTATTCTAGCCCCGTTTTTGATATTCTTTGTATTTTTGAAGTCCTTGTAGCATGAGTAAGCTATTTTTAGCCATTTGATAAGCTATAATGGATGTTCAAACATGTGGTCATGTATGACATGCATGTATTTTGATGCTTTATGGAAGATTATGAAAGCTTGATGTAGTAGGAACATCTTTTGTTAAGTGATTTTCCATGAAAATGCATGTAAGGACTAGTTTGTAAAAGTTTTAAGTTTGGTCATACATGTGTGATTTAGTGAGAATTGATGATTGCTTTAGTTGAGTAAGTGATTCGGCTAAGCATGAAAGGCTAGAAAGTTTAATAAAAATCACTTTCTGAGCCTTGGGCCAAAAGTGTAAATATGAGAAAGATTAGGGGCAAAAGAGTAATTTTGCCAAACTATGAGAAAAGAGTCAATTTAGTCAATGTGTATATTAATGAGTTGAATTATCATTATAGATCAAGAAAAACAAAGCCCGGATCGAAACCGAGGCAAAAGCAAGGTGGTGGACTAAATTGCACGTTTCTATACTTTTGAGTATCGAGGTAAGTCTATGCATAAACAATGCATTCATACTTACAACTTGTTAATGCTAGCTAGTGTGTAGCATGATCGGGAATAATTAAGAACCTATGTGGGATGAATGTGGTAGAAAAAGTTTGAATGGATGTATGGTTAAGTAAGTAGATATGTGAATGTGTAGTGAGAATGCTAAATGGTGGGCTAAGTACGATACCATCCTAATGCATATTGACGATGAGCTGGCTATGTTCGATGCTATCGTTAGGTATATCGTCTAGTTGGCTATGTGCGAAACCACTATGAATACCTTTGAAGTAGGCTAAGTGCGATACTACCTTATTAATTGATTGTGGTGGGTTAAGTGCGAAACCACCGAGAAATTAGCTGTGTGAATTAGTTGTGTGGTTGTATAATTGAATTAATTAGCTGTGTGGATGAATCATCGAGAAATGATATTGTGTTGTATATTGTGTAAATGTGATATTGAAATGCAGGGGTGCATTTCAATGGTTATGAGTATGTGACTAATGAGGTGTTGGAAATGTGGTAAGGGATAGAAAGAGTAAGCATAGTTGTAAGTTATATGTTAGTATAATGTTAATTGTTGTTTGGCTTATACTATGATGCTTAATTGTTTATGTAACACCCCTTACCCGTATTCAACGCCGGAATAGGATACGAGGCATTACCAGAATTACAAATTTATTTATCAAACATTTTATTTCATCTAGCATTTTTATATTTGAAATCAATCAAAGTCAAACATATTGTCCCTTAAAACATATTTATTTTTCTCATTTCATGACTTACTTGAATTTATTTCTCGTCTCAACATATTTAATTACCTTTTATTTACATATTACAGATAATCACATATTGACATGCCATGATAAATATCATTCTCTTGCCGTTTATTCATAAACATAATTTAGTTAATTCATTATATCAATATTTCACGTACTATCAACTTATAGTTCCTTATATCACATATTTAAAGTTACACGAACTTACCTGGCTAAATTTGCAGAAATACCAAGATTTAAGTGCATTTTGGTAATTTTCCATTTTCATCGATTTTTCAACCGATCTTAATCTAATTAATAATTTCATTCAATTTTGCAATTTTCAATAATAAAATAATCCATTCCATGTAAATTGGTCATCTCCAACATTTTTACAAAACTAATCATAAAGTTTTACTTTTATTCAATTTAGTCCCTGAGCCTAAAACATTACAAATTAGCCATGCTAGCTGAATATTCATACATATTTTCCTCCTCCTCCTCTCCATTCCACGTCCTTAATGTATATAACATGCTATAAGTAACATTGTCAATAATATCATTAATTACTCATAAGTATATTCAAAACTGTCCATTTGAGTTATAGTCACTAAATTATTTATTTTCAGAGCTACAGAACTCCAAATGAAGAACCGTTAATTTTTCCTGAAACTAGACTCACATATCTTCTTACCATAAAATTTTCAGAATTTTTGATTTAGCCAATTAGTACAGTTTATTCTTTAAAGTCACCCCTGTTCTGCTGTCTGGCAGTTCCGACCCTTCTTCACTAAAAATTAATTATCTTTTTATATAGAATTCAGATGATGTTATAGTTTATTTCTTCTAAAACTAGACTAATTAAGGAATCTAACCATATAAATTATGTTTCCAAATTATTTTTATACAATTTTTGATGATTTTTCCAAGTCAGAATAGAGCATCTCGAAATTACTCTGAACCAGTCTGACCAAAATCTAAATATCTCAGAATACAGAATTCCTTTGCTTTCCTTGTTTCTTTCATATGAAAATAGACTCAATAAGCTTTAATTTCATATCTCATTCAGATTCTAATTCCATTTCTATGATTTTTAGTGATTTTTCAAAGTTAGTCTACTGCTGCTGTCCCAAAGCTGTTTAGTGCAAACTGTTTATTACCATTTTTCCCCTAAGCTTTCTATAAATGATAATTTCGTCCCTGCTCAATTAACTTCTCAATTGAGCTGATTTTTCTCAATAAACACTTTATTCTATCACTTTAAACTACTTTATAATCTTTGGAAATCAGAATTCCAATAATAGACTTTAATTCCAAACATTTTCACAATTTAATCCTTAAAATCAATTTCTAACTAGATATTTCATTAATTAAACCCCTAATTCACCAATTTGATCCACAAAACTCATGTTCAAAAATCTAAGAATTTCCAGAATTTCAATCTTAATTCAATAAAACTTTGTTCTAAAACTTATAAAACATCAAAATTAGAAGAAAAGGACTAAATTGACTTACCAATTAAACATTCAAGCTTTAAATCATCAATTCCTCCTTTTTCTTTCTTTCCCTTTTTCTTCCCCTGCTTTCGTCTTGTTCTCTGTTTCTTTTCTGTTTCCCTTCTCACCTTGCCTTCTTTTTTGTTTTTGTTTCTATATATATAATAATAATAATAATAATAATATAATAATATAATATAATAATATACTTAAAAAAATCTCAGATTTCTTCACAATAACCGCCTCAATTAAACAAAATGGCTTAATTACCATTTTGGTCCTTTATACTTTCTTTAATCTATAATGAAACTTTTACACCTTTTTCAATTTAGTCTTTTTCATTTAATTACATATCCAAACGTTAAAATTTTCTAACGAAAGTTTAATAATAACTTAATGACATTCCATAAATATTTTTAGAAATATTTATGACTCACTTTATGAATTCGAGGTCTCAATACCTCGTTTTTGGCCCAATTTTTTCTAATTAATTCTTTCAGTTCACAAAATTCACTAATTTTAAAATATTTCTAAAATCACACTTAACTTATAATTATCGATTAACAAAATTTTCTAACTTTTCGTCAAATTTAGTGATCTCGAATCACTGTTCCGACACTATTAAAATTGGGCTGTTACAACTCTTCCCCCCTAAAAAAAAATTTCGTCCTCGAAATTTCCTTGTTATTTTGATCAAAAACTTCATTATTTCTATAATTCTATAGCTCCTTTGTGCACATATTTATCTAGTTTATCATTTATATCCGTTCCATATCCTTTCAGTTCGCAATTTATTTTTAATTCAATATTGCAAACATACTTTATAACGAAAATTACTTACTTTTTTTTTCCAGTTCCAATTTCACTTCAATTTATTCACAACTAAATTTAATTTCACTTTTTCATCATTATACAATTCAATACTAATATTTATCCATCACTTAATTCAATTTCCATTTAATTCAACAATAACACTTACCTCATATTTCACTTACTATACGCATAATTTAAATTTAACATTTAATATTGAATAATTTGGATTATAATAATACAATCGTACGTTGAGCATGTCTGTATCTATACTCAGTGGTATTACCATAATTCAAATTATAAAAATTATAATAAATAATAAATATCAAACATGTAACAATATAAATCATATGTGTTAATTTATACTTTAATTTCATACCTCAACAATAGTCTTTCCTCAAATAGCATCATATATCATCTATATTATCTAATCAAATTATGAACCTTTGGTTCAAGTTTTCAATTTTATATATCAATTTTAATTCATATTTCCACTTTTTCGTACTGTCAATAATTCAATCAATCAAATTCATTCAATTTCTCATTTCATTTATTCAACTGATTTCAATATCAATGATTCGATATTTTAGCAAATTTATGAACCTTAAGTTCATACTTCAATTTTCACATTCCAATTCGATTCACAATTCAACTCATAATGTCTTTCTCATATCTTTAGTAGTACGGTCAATCAAATTTATTTAATTTTCTCGTTTCAGTTATTCACCCTATTAACAATCCGGACTTTGATGGATACACGGATTTCAACCCAAACACACCAGTACGGCACATTGTGCCTAAAGCGGTACATAGTACCTGATCAGTATACGATACATAAGTGCTTGAAACGACACACGAGGTGTCTGAAATACGACACGTAGAGTGCCTGATTTACGACACATAAGTGCCTGATTTACGACACATAAAGTGCCTGATCGGCAAAGCCGATAAATCCTGTACTCTTCCAAATCCTATGGCATGCCAATTATATCCGACTAGTCCGACAAGTTAATAGGGAAATCAATTCTCATTTTTAATTTCACTTAATATTCATATCTACCCCTATTAACAAGACTCGGACTTTGGCGGATACGCGGATCCAACCAAACACACCAGATTGGCACCCAGTGCCTCATCGGATAGTTCAAAGCATATTGGCACCCAGTGCCTCATCGGATAGTTCGAAGCAATATAGTGACACCCAGTGTCTCATCGGCCCAGCCGAAGTAAAGAGGTACCCAGTACCTTATTGAATCTATCCGAAGTAAATAATATGACACCCAGTGTCTCATCGACTCAAGGTCGAAGAATCCCTGAACACTTCCAATCCTATGGCATGCCATTTGTATCCAATCCAGCCCGATAAGTTAATAGGGTATTCAAATCATTTTTTTTTATTTCAAATTCACTTTTCCATTTCTAATCAGTATACAATTCAGTACCAATACATATTGCAAATATTCACATATAATCAGACTTCGATTCAATTCCAACCACTTTTCAATCAATACACGATTCATATATTTACACATATTCATAATTTAATGCATTTTTATTCAATTCGTATTTTTAATTTATTGTCCAATCAAATTTAAAATCACTAATTGCTTTCCAATCAATATACATTCCAATTACTCACATATTTTCTTTATTTAATTTGCCTTCAAATATTCAAATAATTCATAATTCAGTTACGTAATTTAAATAACTTTCTAAATTCCAGTTCATTCTATTTTCACTTCTTATTTCAATCAGCTTCACAATATTGCAGTTATTTATTACATCAATAATTTCATAGTTTAATGCAATACATATAACAATATTCAATAACTTCACAATTCAATTCAGTACACAAAATAATATTCAGTATTCCATAATTCAGTTCAGTATCAGTCTCAATTTTTCAGTACCCAATCTTAAATTTATCATTTTACTAAATACTTACCTTAAAATACTTACCACACATAATTAATAAATTACACATAATAATGATAAAGTTTAAATTATAGTGATACAAATATCATCAAATTCGGAACATATCACATTATCTCAAGTTATATATTAATAATGGCATATATTTCTAGACTTCACATATACTACGTTTGGTCCGAGAACCGACTAAACCTAAGCTCTGATACCACTAATTGTAACACCCCTTACCCGTATTCAACGCCGGAATAGGATACGAGGCATTACCAGAATTACAAATTTATTTATCAAACATTTTATTTCATCTAGCATTTTTATATTTGAAATCAATCAAAGTCAAACATATTGTCCCTTAAAACATATTTATTTTTCTCATTTCATGACTTACTTGAATTTATTTCTCGTCTCAACATATTTAATTACCTTTTATTTACATATTACAGATAATCACATATTGACATGCCATGATAAATATCATTCTCTTGCCGTTTATTCATAAACATAATTTAGTTAATTCATTATATCAATATTTCACGTACTATCAACTTATAGTTCCTTATATCACATATTTAAAGTTACACGAACTTACCTGGCTAAATTTGCAGAAATACCAAGATTTAAGTGCATTTTGGTAATTTTCCATTTTCATCGATTTTTCAACCGATCTTAATCTAATTAATAATTTCATTCAATTTTGCAATTTTCAATAATAAAATAATCCATTCCATGTAAATTGGTCATCTCCAACATTTTTACAAAACTAATCATAAAGTTTTACTTTTATTCAATTTAGTCCCTGAGCCTAAAACATTACAAATTAGCCATGCTAGCTGAATATTCATACATATTTTCCTCCTCCTCCTCTCCATTCCACGTCCTTAATGTATATAACATGCTATAAGTAACATTGTCAATAATATCATTAATTACTCATAAGTATATTCAAAACTGTCCATTGAGTTATAGTCACTAAATTATTTATTTCCAGAGCTACAGAACTCCAAATGAAGAACCGTTAATTTTTCCTGAAACTAGACTCACATATCTTCTTACCATAAAATTTTCAGAATTTTGATTTAGCCAATTAGTACAGTTTATTCTTTAAAGTCACCCCTGTTCTGCTGTCTGGCAGTTCCGACCCTTCTTCACTAAAAATTAATTATCTTTTTATATAGAATTCAGATGATGTTATAGTTTATTTCTTCTAAAACTAGACTAATTAAGGAATCTAACCATATAAATTATGTTTCCAAATTATTTTTATACAATTTTTGATGATTTTTCCAAGTCAGAATAGAGCATCTCGAAATTACTCTGAACCAGTCTGACCAAAATCTAAATATCTCAGAATACAGAATTCCTTTGCTTTCCTTGTTTCTTTCATATGAAAATAGACTCAATAAGCTTTAATTTCATATCTCATTCAGATTCTAATTCCATTTCTATGATTTTTAGTGATTTTTCAAAGTTAGTCTACTGCTGCTGTCCCAAAGCTGTTTAGTGCAAACTGTTTATTACCATTTTTCCCCTAAGCTTTCTATAAATGATAATTTCGTCCCTGCTCAATTAACTTCTCAATTGAGCTGATTTTTCTCAATAAACACTTTATTCTATCACTTTAAACTACTTTATAATCTTTGGAAATCAGAATTCCAATAATAGACTTTAATTCCAAACATTTTCACAATTTAATCCTTAAAATCAATTTCTAACTAGATATTTCATTAATTAAACCCCTAATTCACCAATTTGATCCACAAAACTCATGTTCAAAAATCTAAGAATTTCCAGAATTTCAATCTTAATTCAATAAAACTTTGTTCTAAAACTTATAAAACATCAAAATTAGAAGAAAAGGACTAAATTGACTTACCAATTAAACATTCAAGCTTTAAATCATCAATTCCTCCTTTTTCTTTCTTTCCCTTTTTCTTCCCCTGCTTTCGTCTTGTTCTCTGTTTCTTTTCTGTTTCCCTTCTCACCTTGCCTTCTTTTTTGTTTTTGTTTCTATATATATAATAATATAATAATATAATAATATAATAATATAATAATATATAATATAATAAATATACTTAAAAAAAATCTCAGATTTTCTTCACAATAACCGCCTCAATTAAACAAAATGGCTTAATTACCATTTTGGTCCTTTATACTTTCTTTAATCTATAATGAAACTTTTACACCTTTTTCAATTAGTCTTTTTCATTTAATTACATATCCAAACGTTAAAATTTTCTAACGAAAGTTTAATAATAACTTAATGACATTCCATAAATATTTTTAGAAATATTTATGGCTCACTTTATGAATTCGAGGTCTCAATACCTCGTTTTTGGCCCAATTTTTTCTAATTAATTCTTTCAGTTCACAAAATTCACTAATTTTAAAATATTTCTAAAATCACACTTAACTTATAATTATCGATTAACAAAATTTTCTAACTTTTCGTCAAATTTAGTGATCTCGAATCACTGTTCCGACACTATTAAAATTGGGCTGTTACAACTCTTCCCCCTAAAAAAAAATTTCGTCCTCGAAATTTCCTTGTTATTTTGATCAAAAACTTCATTATTTCTATAATTCTATAGCTCCTTTGTGCACATATTATCTAGTTTATCATTTATATCCGTTCCATATCCTTTCAGTTCGCAATTTATTTTTAATTCAATATTGCAAACATACTTTATAACGAAAATTACTTACTTTTTTTTTTCCCAGTTCCAATTTCACTTCAATTTATTCACAACTAAATTTAATTTCACTTTTTCATCATTATACAATTCAATACTAATATTTATCCATCACTTAATTCAATTTCCATTTAATTCAACAATAACACTTACCTCATATTTCACTTACTATACGCATAATTTAAATTTAACATTTAATATTGAATAATTTGGATTATAATAATACAATCGTACGTTGAGCATGTCTGTATCTATACTCAGTGGTATTACCATAATTCAAATTATAAAAATTATAATAAATAATAAATATCAAACATGTAACAATATAAATCATATGTGTTAATTTATACTTAATTTCATACCTCAACAATAGTCTTTCCTCAAATAGCATCATATATCATCTATATTATCTAATCAAATTATGAACCTTTGGTTCAAGTTTTCAATTTTATATATCAATTTTAATTCATATTTCCACTTTTTCGTACTGTCAATAATTCAATCAATCAAATTCATTCAATTTTCTCATTTCATTTATTCAACTGATTTCAATATCAATGATTCGATATTTTAGCAAATTTATGAACCTTAAGTTCATACTTCAATTTTCACATTCCAATTCGATTCACAATTCAACTCATAATGTCTTTCTCATATCTTTAGTAGTACGGTCAATCAAATTTATTTAATTTTCTCGTTTCAGTTATTCACCCTATTAACAATCCGGACTTTGATGGATACACGGATTTCAACCCAAACACACCAGTACGGCACATTGTGCCTAAAGCGGTACATAGTACCTGATCAGTATACGATACATAAGTGCTTGAAACGACACACGAGGTGTCTGAAATACGACACGTAGAGTGCCTGATTTACGACACATAAGTGCCTGATTTACGACACATAAAGTGCCTGATCGGCAAAGCCGATAAATCCTGTACTCTTCCAAATCCTATGGCATGCCAATTATATCCGACTAGTCCGACAAGTTAATAGGGAAATCAATTCTCATTTTTAATTTCACTTAATATTCATATCTACCCCTATTAACAAGACTCGGACTTTGGCGGATACGCGGATCCAACCAAACACACCAGATTGGCACCCAGTGCCTCATCGGATAGTTCAAAGCATATTGGCACCCAGTGCCTCATCGGATAGTTTCGAAGCAATATAGTGACACCCAGTGTCTCATCGGCCCAGCCGAAGTAAAGAGGTACCCAGTACCTTATTGAATCTATCCGAAGTAAATAATATGACACCCAGTGTCTCATCGACTCAAGGTCGAAGAATCCCTGAACACTTCCAATCCTATGGCATGCCATTTGTATCCAATCCAGCCCGATAAGTTAATAGGGTATTCAAATCATTTTTTTTTTATTTCAAATTCACTTTTCCATTTCTAATCAGTATACAATTCAGTACCAATACATATTGCAAATATTCACATATAATCAGACTTCGATTCAATTCCAACCACTTTTCAATCAATACACGATTCATATATTTACACATATTCATAATTTAATGCATTTTTATTCAATTCGTATTTTTAATTTATTGTCCAATCAAATTTAAAATCACTAATTGCTTTCCAATCAATATACATTCCAATTACTCACATATTTTCTTTATTTAATTTGCCTTCAAATATTCAAATAATTCATAATTCAGTTACGTAATTTAAATAACTTTCTAAATTCCAGTTCATTCTATTTTCACTTCTTATTTCAATCAGCTTCACAATATTGCAGTTATTTATTACATCAATAATTTCATAGTTTAATGCAATACATATAACAATATTCAATAACTTCACAATTCAATTCAGTACACAAAATAATATTCAGTATTCCATAATTCAGTTCAGTATCAGTCTCAATTTTTCAGTACCCAATCTTAAATTTATCATTTTACTAAATACTTACCTTAAAATACTTACCACACATAATTAATAAATTACACATAATAATGATAAAGTTTAAATTATAGTGATACAAATATCATCAAATTCGGAACTATCACATTATCTCAAGTTATATATTAATAATGGCATATATTTCTAGACTTCACATATACTACGTTTGGTCCGAGAACCGACTAAACCTAAGCTCTGATACCACTAATTGTAACACCCTTACCCGTATTCAACGCCGGAATAGGATACGAGGCATTACCAGAATTACAAATTTATTTATCAAACATTTTATTTCATCTAGCATTTTTATATTTGAAATCAATCAAAGTCAAACATATTGTCCCTTAAAACATATTTATTTTTCTCATTTCATGACTTACTTGAATTTATTTCTCGTCTCAACATATTTAATTACCTTTTATTTACATATTACAGATAATCACATATTGACATGCCATGATAAATATCATTCTCTTGCCGTTTATTCATAAACATAATTTAGTTAATTCATTATATCAATATTCACGTACTATCAACTTATAGTTCCTTATATCACATATTTAAAGTTACACGAACTTACCTGGCTAAATTTGCAGAAATACCAAGATTTAAGTGCATTTTGGTAATTTTCCATTTTCATCGATTTTTCAACCGATCTTAATCTAATTAATAATTTCATTCAATTTTGCAATTTTCAATAATAAAATAATCCATTCCATGTAAATTGGTCATCTCCAACATTTTTACAAAACTAATCATAAAGTTTTACTTTTATTCAATTTAGTCCCTGAGCCTAAAACATTACAAATTAGCCATGCTAGCTGAATATTCATACATATTTCCTCCTCCTCCTCTCCATTCCACGTCCTTAATGTATATAACATGCTATAAGTAACATTGTCAATAATATCATTAATTACTCATAAGTATATTCAAAACTGTCCATTTGAGTTATAGTCACTAAATTATTTATTTCCAGAGCTACAGAACTCCAAATGAAGAACCGTTAATTTTTCCTGAAACTAGACTCACATATCTTCTTACCATAAAATTTTCAGAATTTTTGATTTAGCCAATTAGTACAGTTTATTCTTTAAAGTCACCCCTGTTCTGCTGTCTGGCAGTTCCGACCCTTCTTCACTAAAAATTAATTATCTTTTTATATAGAATTCAGATGATGTTATAGTTTATTTCTTCTAAAACTAGACTAATTAAGGAATCTAACCATATAAATTATGTTTCCAAATTATTTTTATACAATTTTTGATGATTTTTCCAAGTCAGAATAGAGCATCTCGAAATTACTCTGAACCAGTCTGACCAAAATCTAAATATCTCAGAATACAGAATTCCTTTGCTTTCCTTGTTTCTTTCATATGAAAATAGACTCAATAAGCTTTAATTTCATATCTCATTCAGATTCTAATTCCATTTCTATGATTTTTAGTGATTTTTCAAAGTTAGTCTACTGCTGCTGTCCCAAAGCTGTTTAGTGCAAACTGTTTATTACCATTTTTCCCCTAAGCTTTCTATAAATGATAATTTCGTCCCTGCTCAATTAACTTCTCAATTGAGCTGATTTTTTCTCAATAAACACTTATTCTATCACTTTAAACTACTTTATAATCTTTGGAAATCAGAATTCCAATAATAGACTTTAATTCCAAACATTTTCACAATTTAATCCTTAAAATCAATTTCTAACTAGATATTTCATTAATTAAACCCCTAATTCACCAATTTGATCCACAAAACTCATGTTCAAAATCTAAGAATTCCAGAATTTCAATCTAATTCAATAAAACTTTGTTCTAAAACTTATAAAATCAAAATTAGAAGAAAAGGACTAAATTGACTTACCAATTAAACATTCAAGCTTAAATCATCAATTCCTCCTTTTTCTTTCTTTCCCTTTTCTTCCCTGCTTTCGTCTTGTTCTCTGTTTCTTTTCTGTTTCCCTTCTCACCTTGCCTTCTTTTTTGTTTTTGTTTCTATATATATAATATAATAATATAATAATATAATAATATAATAATATAATAATATAATAATAATATACTTAAAAAAAATCTCAGATTTTCTTCACAATAACCGCCTCAATTAAACAAATGGCTTAATTACCATTTTGGTCCTTTATACTTTCTTTAATCTATAATGAAACTTTTACACCTTTTTCAATTTAGTCTTTTTCATTTAATTACAATCCAAACGTTAAAATTTTCTAACGAAAGTTTAATAATAACTTAATGACATTCCATAAATATTTTTAGAAATATTTATGGCTCACTTTATGAATTCGAGGTCTCAATACCTCGTTTTTGGCCCAATTTTTTCTAATTAATTCTTTCAGTTCACAAATTCACTAATTTTAAAATATTTCTAAAATCACACTAACTTATAATTATCGATTAACAAAATTTTCTACTTTTCGTCAAATTTAGTGATCTCGAATCACTGTTCCGACACTATTTAAAATTGGGCTGTTACAACTCTTCCCCCCTAAAAAAAAATTTCGTCCTCGAAATTTCCTTGTTATTTTGATCAAA